>PVKB01000117.1:288051-565392 GCA_004027205.1 Ctenodactylus gundi
CTCTCTCCCAGTCTCCCTTCGAAAGCAGCAAGGCTCAGCACATAGGAAGATCAGCACTTGTGTATCTATGTGCTCTTTATCGGGGGAGACACAGCTGTTACAAAAAGAGGGTCATTATTCTCAGTCTCAAGTCCACTGGCACAGATGCTGTTTCTCTCTCCTCTGCCTGCGAGCATGCGTGGGCAGACATTCCGGATGTGGCCGCCCCACAGAGCTCGGCTGCCTCTGCCTGTTGGCAGTTCTCCTCGGCCAACTGTTCACTCAAGAGAAAGGCCCCACGCAAGCCGAGGGTGAAAAAGCCCTTCCCAGGAGCAGCCACATTCCCTGCACAGCTCTTTTCGAATGGGCTGGTTCCTGGAAAAGGATCAGAGAAAGACATTCAAGAATGCATATTTTCTGTTAATTTCAAAAGCAAGGGCTCCAGTGATAACCCACGACTTGTTTGCCCAGGCTGCCACACCAGAGCAACATAATCCTGGCTTGGGTGCAGTGAGTGGCTGGGGCAGCTGGGTGCCACAGGAGCAAAGGAGCTTGCCCAACTACCGCAGAGGACTCCAGGGTTGTCAGAGCTTATCTAGAGACCGGCTCTGGTGCTACACGCTGGGACAACCCTCCAAGTCTCAGCTGGACACCAATGGCCCTGTCTACCTGTCCCATTTCTCTTTGCCCAAACATCTCTGGGCTCTGTGCTGGATGTTTTCTCTGCTTCACAGTACAGATCAATAAGTGAGATCTCTCTCTCTCTCTCTCTCTCTCTCTCTCTCTCTCTCTCTCTCTCTCTCTCTTCCTCCTTCTTTTCCCCCCTTCTGCCTTTCCTTTCTTTTCTTGGCTTAAGGGATTTTTTATTGCTCTACTTGGTTATAAATCCCAGAATTGCGAATTCTCAGAAGCCAAAAAAATTACTTGATAAAATAATTTTAAAAACCTGTCTGAATGGTTCTTCAATTACATCTGCTTGCTTTTTAATTTTTTTGCAAAAAAATTTTAGTCATCTGTAGCAAAATGGATGCACCTTGAGACCACCTTGCTAAGTGAAATAAATTAGACACAGGTTAAATACAACACGGTTCCTCTTGTATAAGAGACTCAAAATATAAATAATTTAAAGAGAAAAATAACAAAACCGTTCTCTTGTTTCTTTAACAAGAATAGCCTGGACCATACAACTATATGCCACAGGGTGGGTATGTCATCCTGGGGAGGTTTCCCATGCTCCTTCTTATTCTGGGACATGAAGGGCTCTAGGGAAGGATGCAAGATAAGACTGATCACTAAACTTTGGCCTACACATCAAATTAAATTATACTGAGCATCCACCGGGCTTTTGAATGCTTGGCTGAGCATCAAGGCAGATTTTGTTTGGAAAAAGAAAACAGTCCTTTCCTTAGGAGAGCACAATCAAACGGGTACAAGGACTGATAGTCAGCTGTAAAGAGAATCAGCCGGGATCGGCTGATAACATAGGAAACTTTTGTAAACGGCAAAGAATCTTGCAAAAATGCGACCTACTCAAAAACCCGCCTGATTTCCATCCCCAGCTCTTTCCAAACCTGATAGGCATGATAGTTATCAATAGTCCAAGGAGGTTTGATTCACTAGGAGGCAAGGAGGTAAGTTTAATTGGCTTGGAAAGTGTTATTTACACTTTAAAGTGTTTTTCTCAGTGTCACATTGAGGACAAGAGAAGTAGACACACTCCGTATTTGTGTGAGTTCTAAAGCCACTAAAGCACGTGCAGTTTCAGGTAGTCTTTATGTGCTGGGGACGGGTGCACAGCAAGAGGTGTGAGTGAGTGTGCGTGGGGGCATGTGCATATAAATACATCTGCATTCTTAGAAGTACTGTTTCACCTGTGCTCTGGAAATAAAGCAACAAAAACAAGATCACATACAGCACCTGCTAGGCAGTTCAATGCCAGGAGAAAAAAATTCTATGGGAAATACCTACTTTTGAGGTCAAATAATACTTAATAAATAACCATCAACTTTTCAATCATCTTAAAAGGCTAAAATCACAAATCATTCTATTTTGGTGATATATTTTGAATTTTCTACATTGATGACAAAATGTATAAATTTTCCAATGACAAATATACTTAGGGGACCATTTACAGTGAAAAACTACAAATCATGTAACATTAAATCAGTAGTCTATAAGAAAGTAGGTGGCCAAAGGGTACCATTTGAGATTCATACTTCAAATTATTAAATAGTTAATCAAAGTGAGTGATTATGTTTTTATTCTAAAGTATGTGCAATTCCTTGAAACCCTTCAAAAACTTTCAAAGATGGTATTTAATAATGAAATTAAAATATGTACAATAAAGCAGAATGACAAACTTTTTCTAATATATGTGTGCACAGGCACACATACGTACATACAGGTTGACCTGTGTCTCCCTCCAAACTCATATGTTGAAATCCTAATATCCCATCAGAATGTGACTGTCTGGAGATAGGGCCTTTGAAGAGATATTTGAGGTTAAGGAAGGTCCCTGATCTAATGTGATTGGTCATGTAGAATGAGAGACTAGGACACAGGGGGTACACAGAGGACACATACAGGGAGGAGACAGCCACGTACACGCCAAGGAGCCAGGCTTTGGAAGAAGGCAACACTACAGGCATCTTGACCTAGAACTTCACATTCCAGCAGTGTGAGAGATCAGATCTCTATTATTTAGTCCACTTGTTCTTCAGCATTTCCTTATGCCAACTTGAGCAAACTAACACACACACATTTTATTTTTGTTCAAGAATAAGAATGAATTATAGATGAATAGATTTAGACTGATATGGGATTCTTAATAATGAAGGTAAGAGGAAGAACTAGATAACATCTAACATTTTATTATTTTATATACATACATAAAAACTCTTTTCTGAACCAGAAGGAGTCACATATTTATTGGGAAGTTAACTTTCTCCTGGATCAAGGCATAGCTGCTAATTGACTAAGAATAGATGACCACCTACATAAATGTTATGCAAATTAACATAGATATGCTAAAGGACATGCTTAGTTTGTAGGAGGAAGGACAGAGTGTGAGGAGCATGAACTTTGAGCTGGGCATGCTGCTCCCTCCCCCAGCTCACATGGCTTCACGATTCGTTGGACTTTAGAAGGGACAACTGGAGCTTAGGTGTCTATCTTGGATCCTGAATAAAGATAAATATTTTAGATGTAATCAGAGCAAGACAGCACAGTCTTAGACTATGACAATGAGTAAGGTGCCACCGCACCAGCCCTCCGTTACTTACTGTCGAACGTTATTCATGTCAGAATTAAGTATTTATTTTCTCAAGCCCTTTATTATGGATGTTTATTGTACGCCCTTTGTCCTAGCTGAGGAATATTTTTGCCATTTTCCTATTTATGTTTATCTTTGTAAAACATGGCTGGAATGTCTTCCTTAACAGAGAATCATAAAATAAGGGTATCTTTGGGGTGACAGGGGTTCACTGACTGGTGGATTCACAGGCATTCATATGCGTCAGGATCGAGTCCCTCATTTCCATATGTGTGTTTTGTTACATGCCAGTTACAACACATTAGAAAATTTAACCAGCAGAGAAATGAATTAGGAATAAAATGGCTTCTTTACTAGAATATTTTCTATACTTGGCTATCTTCTCACAATGCAGGCTGATGGAGGCAGCAACTAACTAGACCATGTTTGCATGCAGGAGTCTCTGAACCCCAGTGGTTTTAGTGAGCAGTGTGTACAAGGATTGTCACATTCTTCATTTGAAAGCATGCTGTTTCAGATGTCCCAAATGGAAACAGGCCTTTTCACAAAAAGAAGAGTTGTGACAATCTGGTACATGCCTTGATTCTTTTCCTCCCACAAGGTTTGAGCTTGTTCCTTTCCTGCAAAAGGGAACTCAATAAATCTAGGGATGGGGGAGACAGGAGGGTCCAGGGGAAAGAGAGTAAACATTAGTAAGATGTGGTATCTGTATGCACGAACTCCCCAAGATGAAGATAATTATTATGTATTGAAAACATATACCAACAAATACGATGATTGTGGGAGAGAAATAAGATCTTGGCTTTGGGCTTGCTTGTTTCCTTCCTTCCTTCCTTCCTTCCTTCCTTCCTTCCTTCCTTCCTTCCTTCCTCTCTTTCTTTCTTCCTCCTCCCCTCCCCCTCCTCCTCCTCCTCCTCCTCCTGGAGATTCAGCCCAGCCACGGCCTTCGCTGTCACACTGAGCCAAATCCTCACATCATTTTTTATTTTTCATTTTGAGACAGGGTATATCTAGGTTGCCAAGTTCCCAGGCTGGGCTGAAACTCGTTGTCATCTTGCCTCAGCCTCCCAGAGAGCTGGGATTACAAGCGTACACCACGAGGCTTTATTTTCACACACACACACACACACACACACACACACACACACACACACACACACACAGAGAGAGAGAGAGAGAGAGAGAGAGAGAGAGAGAGAGAGAGAGAGAGAGAGAGGTTTTGTTCTATTTTGTTATTGTAATTTCTGTTTTGATTTGCCCAGGAGACCAGGTCAGAGGATTTGATCAATTCTATCTTTGAGTTGTGCTCCCAATGCATTGAAAGAGAATTAATCTGGAATCGCATTAGAAACTAATGACACCCTCCCACTATCAGTTCTGAAGGAAACTAATAGGAAAAACAAATCAGTGCATTCTGTGTATTCATGGACTTCACGAACACTCCAAACATCAACCTGCTTCAATTCTGGGAGGTTCTAAATAACAGGCAAGTTTCCGAGGAAAGTCGAGAAGCAGCTCCTGCACCACGTGCTCCCCAGGGCCAGTCTCCAGGAGTTGAGGACTAGCATATGGTTTTCACCACTGACTAGTGACGAAAACAACTTTTCCAATTAAAAATAAGTCCCTTACTTGGAAGCTATATATTTTCTGCTTTCATATTAAAATACCTTCTTTTTATGAAGTAATGTTGAGAGTAGAAAACTTATGTCATTGTATTTTTAAATATCCTTTCCTATTAAAACTTTTCAATCTTATATTCCTCCCCTTTCCTATTTTTAACACTATGTTAAATTGCCAGCAAAACCAAATGTCTTGGCTATATCAATACTTTTCAGAGCATATAAAAACGTATTGATATTTTGGGTTGAGTTTCTAAACTAAGTCACAACAAAAACAAAGTAGTTTGACCACTGACTATACAAGGTCATATAATATTGCCACTTCTACACTTCACAGAATCTCATCTTTAATTTCCTCAGCGCAGTACCTTTGAAAAGTGTGTGAATGACGAAGGTTTCAGAAAACACAAATGAGGACTGAGGAGAACCAGTGTCCACCATTGTGCCAAGCTGACCACTGACCGGCCTGATGATGTGAGGCTCAGAAAAGGTATTCTCCCTTTCCTCAGTGCCTTATGGAAAAAGGGCTCACTGTTCAGAGAGAAGCACAGGAAGTAGTGAAAGTCAGGCTTAAATCATAATGGATACTGCCATCATGTGGATCTGCAGTGTGACCCAAAAGTCTCAGGTATTTGGATATAATGGGGTAACTGTGGAACCCTGTGCTGTTGGGAGATGGGGCTTGGCAGGAATAGGCAGATTTTTGCAAATTGACCTGGAGGGATTGTGTCAACTTGATGAGATGGGGCTTGGAGGGAGGGATGCCCAGGGAAGAGCTTTCAGGTATATGGTATTGACCTGTGGACCAGGAAGTGAGGGAGGGGCACACATCCTAGGTGTGGACAGTCCAAGCTTGAACTAAATAAAGGAAGGAAGAAGAGACATAGTTACAGCTTCTTGCTGGGGAAGCTCTGGTCTTTGGCTAAGTGTCCAGATTTCCACTGGCTCCTCTTTTCACTTGACTTCTGCTTTATTGACTTTCTGTCTGCAATGGAGTGAGCAGCTCTCCAGTTTCTGCCATGCGCTTCCACACTGACAGGTGTCCATGACAGGACTGTGTGAGATCCTGTGAAACTGTAAGCTATGTAAATCTTTTCTCCCTTAAGTTGTAGTTGTCAGGTATTTTATTTTAACCCAGTAATGAGTGTAACTAAGACAGAGACAATACATTCTTATTACCATTGTGGCATATAGCAACACAGATCATCGGGGTAATGAGATAATTAGATTGTGAAGTAGAGAGTGGGCCATGGCCAGTGTGCAGGGCTGTCTGGAGTACTGCTGAAAGACTGGGACTGAGTACCTACTCAAAGAGCACGCAGATGGAAGTGCAGAGGCCTGCCGTTGGTAGGGAAGGTCTTCATGCAGAAATACTACAATACCAGTGGCATGCTGTCAGAAGTTTAAAGCAAAACAAAAACGATGGGGCACTCTATTCATTTTAAAGCAGAATTTCACAAGTGGAAACATTAACTGATAGCAAGGAAAAACATCTTCACAGAAGACAATAAAACTGTAGCAGTGATGTATGTATTCCTTCAAATACGTAGGAGGCCATAGACTTTCAAAAAAGAATATCTCTTGAAACTGATGAGTGCTTATTTTTCACATCTCATAGAATTGAAAACAACTGGAGCCAGCTGAGGATGTTAGGCAGACAGGCAGATGAAGCCATGTGGTTATGCAGGTAGGAATAGGGAGCCAGAGAAAGTTGATATACAGATTAAAATAGTCCTATTTTTCTAACATTTTGGCTCATTTTGGAGACATTCATTTAATAGAATCTATTTCAATAAACACTTTCATACCCTAATTTACTAGGGTTAAGTTCTTGAAAATGTACATTTCATTCAAATATCATGGACTAACGTTAGGCAACAAAATGAACAATATTATAAATAGAGATTTCATTTTTCACATAAAATGCTTCTAATACAATCTTAGTAAGAAAATTAAAAGCAAACACAAAACTCCTGCACAGGAGAAGTATTTGAGTCTATATCGTTAATATATCAATATATACAAATAGACTACAAATATACAGAGGTAAAAATACATAGACAGAAAATCTCCAAAATGTTAGTAGCAGTAAATTACAATAAAAACGAAGACCATGGATTTTCATTTAAAAATTGTAAAAGTAAACAATTCTTTATGTAAAGAATTATATAAAAGCAGAACAGTCCTTAATCACCAAAAAAACCCCAAATCCATTCACTGATCCACACTCTCTATCAACATACCCACTAATAATAGTTTGAATTACATAATATATTTAAAGATACAGCCTAAAAAATCATGAGTAGACTCACACTGTGCATACCAATCTGTCTCAAGAGGTCTTCTCAAGTTGTATATGTTCTTCACTCTACTAATATCTGGTATAAGTCTGTGGCTGCAAAAATCATTTAACCCATCCCCCCCAAAATATTTCATTTCTATTTTCACTAATCTAATAACGTTGCCCCAAACAGCTTACTACACTGTTTGAACTCTTTCTAGGAAGCATATCTGGAACTACCACTGCACATTCATGTTCACAGATAGCGCCACATCCTTCTTTTAATTATCCCAAACACTCCATACCCCTCAAGCCAGTATGACAGAATTTGAATTCCACAGCCTTGACAGAATATGTTCTTTTTGTTTCATTTTTGTCAATTAATGAATAAATTAGGGCTGGAGGAATGGCACAGCAGTTAAAGCACTTGCCTTGTAAGCACAAGGCCCTGAGTTCCATTCCCCAGCACCACAGAAGCCAGCTGGTGGTGCATGTCTCTAATCTCACCAATCCAGAGGCTGAGGCGGGAGGATTGCTGTATGAATCCAAGGCTAGTCTGGCTACAGAGTGAGATCCTGTCTCAAAAAAAGCTTATTTTAATTTGAAATTTTAAAAATTACTAGCGACCTAACTTTTGAAATTGTTTGGACATTTCTATTTCTGTTGGAAGTTGAAAATCACCTATTTATATCTGAAGACTGTTAACAGCTCCCTAATATTCATTCTCTTTTTTTTAGTGATAAAAATTCTAACTTTTAATTAAATATGTGGCCATACATGATGAAGCCTGTGCATTTTCTGATTTTTTTAAAGATAGGTACACACATTTGACTAAATATGGGCCAATGATCATAAAGAAAAATACAAGAAAAGAAGAAAGGAAAGAATAACTTCAACCAGACACTCTGCCAGTGTGAACTTAACTGCTCACCAGTTCTAGTGAGGAAGGAGATTTGTCTTCTCCTGACCATGTAGTTACAATAATTTGAAGAGCTATGTACATAGCTGTGCTCAGGACATCCCCTTGCAGTTTGCAATTCTTGGAGTAAATTCTCCCTGAATTAGGAGGCCTTGGCATAGAAATGAGCATTTGGGAGATCTCATGAAGTGGTGTTTGAGCTAGGTATAAAGTTTGCTTGTTACCTGATTTTACACACACACACACACACACACACACACACACACACACACACACATATATATGCATGAATTAATTTAATGCCAAGAATTTAGTAGAAGAATGCCTTTTAGGGATATTTCTACCACTTACCATGCCAACACAGTCATCCAAAGAAGGACTTTTGGCACAAGCAGAGTTGTAGTACAGCATTAAGCACCAGAAATATGTGGATAGAGGTAGAGGAACAAAGTTTTTAATTCAAGAAGCCAGAGATTTACCTGTGAGTAACTCTTCCAGACATCTGATGTGTAAATTATAAGCAGAAGTCATGATTTCCATCAATGACTTGTCAAATAGGAGCTCATTTTAGATAAGAATATAATTGGTTCAGTATACATAATTACAAATGCACCACATATAGTTTAAAAAAGGGAATCACTTGAAATAGAATTTATCAGTATTCCTATGTTTGACCAGCAAAAATGTGTAGCAGTACCAGAGTAAGTCTGTCAACAATAAAGCTGCATATCTTGCATCCTAATATTGTAGGTTTTATCATCTCAATCACACAGGGAAACCTAGCTGAGAAGAAACAGCACACCTGCTACTGTCCCTAGCAAACTGTCCATGGAAGTAAGTATTTTAATTCCATTGACCAAAGTTCTATGTTTGTTCCTCAATATGAAACTCTAGGTAACAACAAATAGTTCTTTAATTATTTTTAATTGATTAAAAAGGATAATCACAGGGTCACACTGGAACAAGATTGAAGCATTTCTCTGATTTTAGACACTACTAACATTAACCAAGATCATATGAGGAACACAGTAAAAATGTATTGTTGAGTGGTCACTATGAAAAGCAACCCATCAGTCCTCCAAAATGCCATGAAATCTTTTGGAGATGTCTCAAATTTGAAAACAAGCCTAATTTTTAAATAATATTCCTAAAAAGAAGTTGTGAAGCAGAAATGAAAATTACTATCCCAAAACTTTTATAAAGCAAAATTTATAAAAAAGTAAATTTTAACCAACTATGAGGTGCAATCAAAAAATAGGGTGTTTAAAATTTAAAAAACATTATTACAGTAAAAGATACATCGCCAGTCATCCTCTAAGAACACTCTACCTTTCTTCAGAAACAATTGTTCCACTTTCTTGTGACTTTTTGAAGCAGTGCTGGAAGTCCTCTTCAGTGGGTGTCTTTCCATGGCTGCCCAGATGTCCTAAATTGACTCAAAATGTCAATGGAAATTTCTGTCAAGTAAAAATATCACACTGTATCTTTAAGTGCCTCATTCACCAGATCTGGCACCATAAGACTTTTGTTTCTTCCTCAAAATCACAATGATCATGAAAGGTAAATGTTTTGGATCAATTCAGGATACAGAGGCACCCATGATAGCACTACTGAAGACATGAAAGAGGACCTCTGGAACTGTTTCAGAAAGTGGCAAAAATGATAGAGCAATTGTATTCAAAGCAAAGGCAAGCATTCTGAGGATTAATAGCAATGTGCCCTTTACTGTAATAAATATTTCTTATTTGAATATTCTCCATATGTTTTGATTGCAGCTCACATGCTGTTTGTCTACAAGTATTATTGTTTCAGTACCTGTTGAATTTAAAAAATTTATAATCTGTTATAATTTATTTTCTAATTATGAGTTATAGTAATATTTTTGCATTCTTTTCTTGACGAAGCCCCCAAATTGTGCAATCTTAGGTCTTGCACAATCGAAATTTTTCATTGCTTAAGTACCTTTACAGGTCACGTTGTCCACTCTCATATGTTCAAAATTCTTTTTGGACTAGGTCAGTCACTGCCGCGGCCACCTTTGCAGGGAGTGTCACTGTCCACGTCTTAAGAGATTTAACTTTACCTAAGTCAGATTCTTGAGGTTACCCAGCTCTCAGCCCTCTCCAAGCCCTTTCAGAATGGAACTCCTTTCCTCGTCCTTTCAAGCTTGAAAGTTAAGTACTTTCTCAAGTATGGGATTTTGCTTCATAGGCAGTTGCAAAGAGCTCAAGTGATGTCACCTGAATATGTGGGGGCAGTGGTCCTCCCTGGGGTACACCCTGATCTACGGTAGTGGGAAACAGGAGGAATCTGAGCAGGCAAACTGTTCTGTCTCTCTGCTTTCTGAGGGATGATCCAGGTTGTCCTGGTCCTTGCTTTCCCTTGCAGGCTTTCCCAAAAAGACCTCTGTGCCATGTGAGCACACCTGCCAGGAGACCACCTGCATCTCTTTATGGCTTCAGAAGCTGAAACCAGCAGAATGCATCGAATCGCTTAGCGTTTTCCCTCACCTTAATTCCCTTGCATTTTTCACCCTTGCCACCCTGGGCTCTCACCTCCCAAAGAAAGTGTCAGCACTATTCATTCTTGCCTCAGGCTCTGCTCCCCAGAGGACTCTGGGCAAAGTGCAAGCCGACTGAGTAAAATAAAATAGTCTGGCAATCTAGCAGGGAAGAGGAACTCACCGCTGTGGCTATTATCATCCCTAGAATGTTGGCGGCAAAACATGGTAGTGGTTAATGACCTTGTGTCACTGTTCTGCAACTCAACACAAGCAATTAAAACCAGAATGGAATTCACTTGAAAACAACATGAATCGTGTTTAAGACAATTTTTGAAGGAAAGAAAACTATGTTAAAAATTACTAACTTGGAAAATGAAAGGATAAAAAGTTTTGGTTAGGTTGTGATAAATACACAAAACACGTGTATATTTTAAAAAGGAGATTCACACACACTGTGGATATCAAAAAATGCAGCATTTCTGCTCATCCTTGCATAAAACTCATTACTGTACAAGTGCAAGAGTGAAGGCTCCTAACAGTTCAGTTTGTGTACTTGAGCACCCATGTTGTTTTCCCTGCCAGTTTTCTCCCATAAAATGTGGTTACCTCCCTGCCTCAGATGCACGGCAAGCCTCTTTGTTCCACCCAGTCAACTCTAGACAGATGGCCAAACACATATTTTTCAATCATGCCAAAACAAAGATTCAATCTGCCAGGAGACTTAACCCATAACTTCCTTTCCCAAAGACGTGGAATGCATTTTCTGCAGTCTTTCTGACAGCACCAATTAAACACAGCGGCATGGAGTAACTGACACATTGAGCACGTGTAAGAGAGGAAAGTCATGCAATAAAGCATGGTTGAAATTGGCCTTCCCGCACTGAAGACTGTTCCCTTCTTTCTCGGAACTATAAATTCCAGAGTGTGCAACGTTGATTTGCATTTGGAGTGCAGGAATATGACTCACAAGGTTATGTCACTTCTCTTCCTGGTAGAGGTCTCATGCATGCTACTTATGATAAGGAGACCTGGAATTGCAGAAAGCTCGGAGCACGACCGCAGGTAAAAATGAGCAGTAGAATTCTAACTCACACTGATTCTGAGGTTAAACAGTTTTATTTTTTCAATGCACAATTTTTCAGGTCTAAAATTGAGGGGTCTTTCAAAGCTCCCATCTTTTCTTAGTCACACTTAATCATAGCACAGGTTGTTGAAGGGGACAGTTAACCTGAAGACCACGTAGATGATGTCTTTTGCAAACAACATCTTCAGACAAGAGAAGAGCAAGTTTCTTACGTGACTGAGTCTTGATACACTTGCCAGAAACTTATAGAAAAAAAATACTGTTTTAAGAATCTGAGCAGACAGGGATTCAGAGGATGAACACGACTATATAATTATGTCATGGAATTTAAAAAAAATATCATCAGTTTGCACTACAGATTAGGTTTCTAACTTGTATTCACCTAAATCGATTTGCCATTTTAAATTGTAGTCTGTTTGTTCAAATCAACAAACAAAAGGACAATGGGATACTGCTTCTCCCAAGTTCATTTACTGCTTTTTTACCAGCTGTACTGATTGCTACCACATTTATTCACTTCCCTTCCTTTTTCAAAATGCCACTGTCCCACTCATAATTTGAACCGTGCTGGTTTTAGTTTGCATACTAAGGTCCCCAGGTGACCAATGGGTCTATTTGTGATCTCACACCTCTTACAATGTGCTTTCAGAGTAAGAATCTGAACAAATAATAATAATAACAATAAAAAGATTCCTTTCAGTTGAACTCTCTGTTGCACAAATTTTGAGTAGCCTGTAAAATATTATGGACAATAAAAAAATATCAAACACTTCCTTTCCCCAAATAATTTTAAAAATTGTCATTTAGGCCACAATAAAGCTCCACAAAGAATGATTTATCTTAATAATTACTCACTTTTCTAGTGCTTTCTTAAAATGGAGAATATTACATAGAAATCCAAATATTTTGAATCTTGTTTATTTTGGAGTCTTTAAAAAATTTTTTTAAAGGAAGTTTTCTTTCCCCCTTTTTAAAGATACAATTTGGTGTTTTTATTCATGTATCCACAGGGTAATAATCAAATTGGGGCAGTTTACTAATCACCTAAAACTTGCACATTCAAAAGCCACTCGTCTAGGTGCTTTGAGACACACAGAGTTTCACATTACAACTATTGTCACTGGACCATGCTGCTGAACACTGGACTTGATCTTGCTGCGTAACTGCAATAATGTCCCAGTGATTAATCTCCCCTCATCTCCCCTGACTCCATTGTCTGGGTCCCTGTAACTCTTGAACAAAATGCAACAAAACAAAAATAAAAGCTTCAAAACAAGAGTGATGGTTATTGGATGTGAAGTTGTTACTTATCCGGATGTATTTCTAGTACATGTGACATGTCAGCTGGTTGCAGATTGTCTGCCTCCTCCTCACATCTTCAGCCTCAAACTCAACATGAAGTGACAGAACGGAAGGAACACAACTGTCCTGCATTCTGCCTGAAACACCACCTTGACATGTCATCGAACCACAGAAAGTTTCCATCCAGGCTCCTGCTTTCCATAACATCAGCCGTACTTTTCAAGGACATGCATTTCAAAATAATCTATTGTGAACTCAGGAACTTAGGAACAAGTGTGATTCTTGATATGAGATGCAAAAATTTTCCTTTTTGCTGTTACATTTTTATGGACTCCTACTGTCCAATTTTAGGCATGATAATTTAAATAGGAGTAAAATCTAATCGGGATGAGTTGTTATAAGTAGGATGTACAGGTAGGTACATGTCAGATGGCTTGGTCCCCTGTTGAGAGCCTGAAATAACAAAGGCAAGAGAAGAAGGCAGGGAGAAGACAGGAAGGGAGAGGGAGGCAGGGAGGGACAGGGAGAGTTTTGCTATAGTCCTCTTCCATCATACCCTAGGTCTATAGCTATCTCTGGCCCATGTGCCCTCGGCAAAGTCTCACGGTATCATATCCTGGTATGGAACTGACCCTAAAGACCCTAGGGATGTCTGAGAACATCCTCCACACTTTGGGAATCAGTTGTTGTCTGGAAGACTGGGACTTGTCCCCATGTGAAAGTTCCTCCAGTTAAGATTTCCTTGTCCAATTGGACATATTCATAAAATGTGTGCATGTGTACATGTGCGCACACACGCACACAAGCGCACACACACAAACACACACGTGCGCACATTTTTCTCCCCGAAGAGACAGTGCCAGAGGATGTGCTAGATCACTGGATTCATATGCTTCCTCCTTTTCAAGTTACATGTGCCACATTCTTTACTCCCTAACACTTTCCAATGAGCAACACCTTTAGTAAAAGAGCAAGTTCAAAACAGCCTCAAAGGGCCTGGTACTGTGGAACATCCCTTATCCAAAATGCTTCTGATGAGCTAGGGCTCAGATTTTTAAGTTTTTCTAATCATTCTATAAGCAACCAAATAGTTTCAGATTTTGGAGCATATTTGATTAACTGTATTCTAAGATTTAAAATAAGAAAAATGTTATGGTGACCCATAGAAACACATACTTTTTTTGGTAACTTAGCACTTCATTGAAAAGAAGTATAATAATGATAATAGTTTTGCTTTTTAGACACAAGATCAATACCTGAGAATAGTAAGAAATTAGGACTCTTAGTGGAGTCCTATGCGTCCATGGTTATTGAATTCAGGGTGACACATTGACATATGCCATCCAAGAAGCGGGCACCCCAACCTCTTCATTACTGACAGCTTGTCCACATATCCCTGGGCTGCATCCACTCTGAGTGCCGCAGGGGGCTGAGCAGCATTCCTGCCCACTACTTTTTAGGTGCCAGCAGCATCCCCCTAGCGTGACATTGCCTAACGTCTTGCTGAGGGGTAGTGACGACTAAGGGGGAGGAGATTCCTCATCCGTTCCTTCATCCCACCCCCTATAGATATCTATCATTCTAGAAATATTACTATTATTTTTAGGTATTACATGTGAGCCATTAACTGGGAGTTCAGTGAGATGAACATACTTGTCCACAGTTTTGGAGCACGGTGTGTAAGAACGAGTTCATTCTGGACAGTGCGACTTCCACCAGTTAGGCCACTGAACTACGGAGACAGATGAGATGGAGCCTCCACCCTCCCTCAGACTCCACCCTCCATGACTAGCCTGGCAGAACGGGAAACATTTCATAAATCCAGGAAGATGAAGAAGCCACTGTTCTCAGAGCAGCAGGAGGTGAAGCAGCACCAGGAAACATCTCTCTGGGGTCTGTCCCTGATCTCTGGAGTTTCAGGCCTGTGTTGTTCTCATCACTGCTTTGGGCAGGTACTTGAACACAGTCCTTGATATGACCAAAGATCTCCCCTTAAAGAGGTAGTGGTCCTGAGGGCGGAGTTACCCCTTCTGCTTCAGGTCTTCGAAAGGCTCATTTGAGAAAGGCACCAAGGCTGTCCAGAGATGAGTTAGGGTGCTTGTGATGCAAGGTGTTAGCCCTAGTGTACAAAAGGGCAGAAGACTTCCAAATTTTAGCTATTGGTAGTTGTGCTGCTATGAACATGGGTATATATATATATATATATATATATATATATATATAATCT
The DNA here is from genome assembly GCA_004027205.1 of Ctenodactylus gundi. Lineage (NCBI taxonomy): Eukaryota > Metazoa > Chordata > Mammalia > Rodentia > Ctenodactylidae > Ctenodactylus > Ctenodactylus gundi. The sequence goes on from PVKB01000117.1 coordinate 303,237, forward strand.
GCTGTGTGTTGTTTTGACCTCTTTTGGATATATTCCCAGGAGGGGTGTCGTTGGATCGAAGGGGATATTTATTTCTAGCCTTTTGAGAGCTCTCCATACTGCTTTCCAAAGGGGTTGTACGAATTTACATTCCCACCAGCAGTGTAGGAGGGTTCCTTTCTCCCCACAGCCTCGCCAGCACTGATTACTACTTGATTTCTTGATATAAGCCATTCTCTCTGGAGTGAGATGGTATCTTAGCGTTGTTTTGATTTGCATCTCTCTTATGACTAGAGATGTTGAACATCTTTTCATGTATCTATTGGCCACTTGTACTTCTTTGTGAGTGAACTGCCTTTTCATTTCATTTGCCCACTTTTCAATAGGATCCTTTGTTTTGGTGGCTTACTTCTGTTCAGCTCCCTATATATTCTAGTTATGAGCTTCCTATCTGAAATTAAGAAGTCACGGAAATACCCATCAACAGACCAATGGATACACAAACTGTGGTATTTATACACAATGGAATACTATGCATCTATAAAGTCCAACAGTGTGGAGGCTTTTACAGGCAAATGGAAGAAGCTTGAGAACATCATGCATAGTGGAGTGAGTCAGAAGCAGAAGGTGAAACATCGAATGGTCTCTCTGATATGAGAGACCCAGATCACAATTATATCATGGAACTTAAAATGAAAAACAAAGTGAAACAGGGTGGTCGGGTGGGGAGGGAGGTAAGGGTGGGTAGGGGGAGGGACAAAAAGAAAGTGGGAAAGTACTTGTCACCTTGACAAGATATGTAGGTGCACAAAATGCTCAACTTCATTGTAAACCTTAAATTTCGTGCTTATACATATCGATAAAATAGGGGAAATAAAGGCGGAAGAAATGCTTTGACTAAAAGTCAAAGTGAAGGTCACAGCTTCTCTAGGTTCTAACTGCACTATCCTGCAGCCTTAATCTTGGCATTTTCTTCATTGATACTAATTACTACTAGAATTCTCCTAAAACTTCAGGCTTCTGGAACTCAACTCTGATTTCTGGGAATTAAGTAGAATGGAGAGAACAGTTTGGGCCAGAGGTCAGTTATGCAGATGTGGAGAAATTTGGGGAGTCTGTACCTGCTCACTGATTTCATGCAAAATTAAGCCACTGTGCCCAGAGGCCGGCACCTACTGCTGGAGCTGGGGAAGTGGTGCATAGGGTTGTTGGAAAAGCAGACAGCAATTCCTATTCCTATTTCGTAGCCTTTGGTCTCAAACCAGAACTCTGTGCAGAGTTCTTTATTTGAGAAAGCCACCTCATAGCAAATCCAGCAAAGGAGTTCATATTTCATCACTTATTTTTGAAGCCATGCTTCTGAATCCATAGGAAAGCACAGTTCATTAGAAAACATACTCTTCTCGACTTTGAAGAAGATCAAATGGTGAAAAGACAGTGAGGAAAATAGCACTATGGCTAAAACTGTCCTAACCTAGAGAATCATTTTATGTGTTAACAGCAGCCCCTGGGTTACAGGGTCCACATGCACGGAGAGGAGGGGCTGTGTCGCAGCTTCTCCACATGTTTAATCTGTACCTAGAAATCCTCAGACTTGAAGAGATGCTTTCCATGACTGCCTTATGTATTTACCCTCTGATTCAGGAGCAGAGAGGTTACTACAACATCTATGCACCAAGTGCTCATCCAAATGTCTCCCTCTCAGTAGATGTGCACAATCAAAAACGCCCCTGCCCTGTTTTGCTGCTGGGCACCAGCAAAACAAAAAACCTACAGATGAGACATCTGAAGCTTCGCCACACAACACACCACATTTGCAGGAGAGTCTCACACTCCAAAGTAGCCTGTGGTACTTAGACATTGTTACTATTTGGTCGTTCTTATAAATAACTTGTTTGGAAAAGTCTGAAAAAGAAGCACAATTGGTGTCACAGTGGGCACCACATTCTACAGGCACTTCACACACTCACACGGAGGAAGTCTCCAGTATGAATTGAGGATGAAGATTCACATGCAGACAGTTTGGGGCCTTTCAGATGACATGTGAAGCAGATGCCACCCACACCTGACTCATGGGTTTGGGATAACTGATGGCTGCAATTGAGCAGCTCCACGGGGCCCGGACCACTATCCTGGGAAACCTCAGGCTTCCAGGCTGACTCCTGGCACACTGCTGCCTACCCTGGGATTTGTAGCTGGGCTGCGGAATCAACCCTGTGTGAAGATCAAGAGGGCAGCACCACAGCACGGAACGCCCCAGACCTGCAGCCCACCCGTCTCCACCCACATTCCTGGGAGTCACTCAGATCCGCAGCAGCCACATCAGGGGAGCTAAGTCTACCACTTACACTTTGCATTAAATCTTTATCCGCATAGAGGGTTTTATGATATTGAACAAAATACTCAGGAAATTCTATAAAATATGAAATATAAAAGGAGTTATATATGCTCTAAGGAAAAGAAGGAATCATTCTTAATTAGTATTTTCAAAGGAATGAAAGGCCTGGCTTTATTTGACCCATGAGAAGGTGGGTCTACCTCCGACCCACGTGGGCAAAGAAAGCTGCTTGTAGTGAGAGAAGGTGGGGACGTGGGAAGGGGGCCAGTCAGACAGAGCCCACTCCTCCCCCGGGGAAACGTGCTCACCCGGCTCTTCCTCACTCTTGTTTAATCTGTGACACTGCAATCGGAGTTCGTCACTCTGGGAGTTACATCTGATGTTACAGCCTGAAGCGGAGCTAAACCAAAATAAACAATCTGCTCTATTCTGCTTAGACTAATACGACAGTGATGTAAGGCCCAGCACCCTGGCAGCGGCAGAACGCTTCTCCGCCCCGCGAGCTGCAGCTGGGCCTCATGTGTGGGCCGATGGATGCGCTGGGATCCGATGCAGACGTCAGTTTATCAACAGTGGGACAAGTTTGGGGTGCGTGCGGGCAGAAATTGAACATTTGCCTTGGTCTGAAACAGTTCTGCTGATACCAGCTGAGGGAACAAGCTTTTAAGCTGCACACATAGAAAGCTTTTTTTATTTTTCATTTTTTCCTGAGTGTGGGTGACCTCTGCATTTCTAAGTCTGGAGCTTATGCACTGAGGCTTGTGGAGGTGGGAGTTCTCATTAGAGTTCACCGAGAGCCACGGGCCTTGCAGTGTCTGGAGGCTTTGAGCTGCCCACACGGGCCTTGCAGTGTCTGGAGGCTTTGAGCTGCCCACACACAGGCATTTTCAGTTGTCTTAAATACCCAATACAGTTTTGTTACGTGTCTGGTTCTTTACAAGCTGATGACTATCTCTTGATCTTTTTATGGCTATCTGGCCACACTGATGACTTTGGCTTTTATAGAGGATGGGCCACCCTGATGTGCTCATCTCAGTGTCCTCTAGGAGCGCCCCAGGCCAGCCTCTGGGAGGGGAGGGGCTGAAGCCAGGGCAGCTCCTCCAGCAGTCATTTCTCACGCAGCAAAACTTCCAGTTTGAGTTCAGCAGTCTTCTCCTTTCTTTTCTTCTCTTTATTTTTGTCCTCCCCTTTCCCCCTCTTACTCAGTGTCTCAAGAGTCCTGCCATGCGAGGATCTATCTCCCTGATGCCACCCTTCTGTTGGTCACAGGAATTCTGAACCTTGGATACACTTTCCACTCCAAATATCTTACTCCAGATGAGGGGAAATTACCACACACAATTCACTTAAGATCGTCAGTCTTAGTGGCCAGGATTAAATCTGGCCTCTTCCATGCAGTCAACTTTCAATTTCATTACCATATATGGAGTAAAGCATGAATGAGAATCTGATGAACTTGGGTGGGGATGTGACAGGGTCTCCTTCCATTAATAGATGCTTTTTAAACCTTCTCATTATTCTAAATTGTGATTTTTTTTTCTAGTGCAAAGTAGAGATCAGTATAATTATCACACACCTCTGTAGGATTTCTCCAGGGAATAGAAGCCCAAACAAAGCTCATCTAATGGAAAATCAAAAACAAGAAGAATCTAAAACTCCCTGTCCAGTTTTGCCAAACTGGAAGTTCCGTGTCCATGTGGCCAGCCCTATCCCACCCCTCAAAGTCTTTGTTGAGCATGGGAAAACAATCTATCTCAGAGCTCTGGAGCCTTTATTGTTCCTAAGCTCAGACCATAAACTGAGTGGAGCTGTGTGAAGTACCAAGGTTTAAAATTAATGATGAGCTGGTCTTGGTAGTACATGCCTGTAACTTCAGAACTCTGGGAGGCTGAGGCAGGAGGATCCCAAGTTCCAGCCCAACTGAGGCAACTTAAAGACTTAGCATGACCCTGTCTCAAAAAAAAAAAAAAAAGTGGGCTATACTTCTTCACGAGTATGGTATTATTTTGCATTTGGCTCACTTTGCAGTTTCTGCTTCTGCCTCTCTGCTCTTACACTCCTGTTACCTGGTGGCTTATGCTATAAAGTCAACCCCTTGTATCACAGCATGGGCTCTGGCTAAAAGGCAAAAACTCAGTGCTCCTAGTTTTTCAGTGACAGCACAGGGAAGAAAGGGTCCTATGGCCACTCCCTATCCTCTTCAATGCCAGCTCACCCGTCTCCTTCCAACATTCTTCAGCTTTCCAGATACATGGGTAGAAAATTCACTCACCAGCAACTCCGGGAATCTCTCCCTTCTTCCCACCAACAGCACTAACCAACCAGCGGGCATGATTAAACACCTGCTCAGAAAGAGGAAAATGAGAGAAGCAACAATACGGAGTCCCACCCCTAGGTGGGGCTGCTGTCTGCAAGTGTTGCGCATTTGTGCTTTAAAATTCAGTTCACTGAATGTGAGATTGAAATTGGGCATCAACGGAGAATTTACAATTTAAATCCAACTTTGTCTCATGTAATTAAGTCTTTAGTCCCGTGGACCTCATTCACAGCCTGGGCTGCTGCTCTGTGATTGCAACTGATAAACTTCTTAATTTCCTGGGTGCCTGGTCGTAGAAAAATGTGCCCAAAACATCCAGATTGTTAAATAAACTGAAAGGAAAGAGTAGCAAACAGGTGATGCTTGCGTATTCTTGACTGATTAGACTGTGGATAGTAAGAAAGTATTGGCAAAGAGAGAGGTGAGACTGTGTGAAGCTAAGGTGGGCTCCAGTATGTCCCCTGTAGGGTGAACCGGAAGGAAAAAGAGGAGCTGCATCCCACAATGTTGCTGTAATTTGCATGGAAGTCCTGGGAAAGAGTAACCCAGAAGCTCTGCTAATATCCGGAGCAAGGAGCGCAGATAATTATGCTTAAGAAGCTGTGTGGTGGTGGGGGGGAGGGTGGTGTGTGGAAATCACAATGACAGGAACCAGTACCTCAACCCCAGAGGGGAAGGAAAGGTTTGCCTAGGTCCTCTCCCCAGCCAGAAAGTGGCTCAGGAGGGTCCTGCTGGTGTTTCTCAGCAGGTCTCCTCCTTGGTGCCATGACGGTCTGTCTGTACCTGCTGAAAGAGCTGCCATGTGTTGTGTCTGTGCCCTGTGCTGGGCTCCGTCTTAAAGCTGTCCATATACTGAGCAGTGAATCTGTAAAAACTTACTGTTCTCCTCACCAGAGAATTAAGTTACTTTTCCAAAATCATGGACCAAACTCTGAGCTTTACTTTAGATGCTTCTGAGAGCAGGCTGTTTCGAGAATCCAGATTTACCATAGATAGGATGAAGGGGACTCTGCTTACTGAAGCCACCTGCTTTGCAGTCACAATAATCTTTGGTCCCCGTGGCCATTTTACCACATTGGCATGTGCCTACGGTTAGGTTCTTTCAGTTCCAGAAGCCTAAGTTTGCAAGACTCTGAGATGGACTACTATCTGTCAAGGTTGTCTTAGGAATTAAACAAGATGTCACATACAAACGTGTTTAGGCTTTATACTGTCTGGTAGCCCAAGTTTCACAAACGTACAGCCAGGCCACTTCCTCAGCACGGCACCTCCAAATGTGTTCTTCCCTCTTACTTCCCAGCACAGCAGGTTGCTGCAGAGGTTCTTCCTGTCTCCTGGCTCTGCTGCCACCTGCTGCAGGGCGGAAAGGCTGCCACATGGCACTGGGGAACGCCAGTCTGTACACCACGGCAGGCAGTGCCCTCCCCTGGGGCAGCCGGTGACCGTGACAGCTTCACAGCTTCAAGGACTGAACTACAGGACAAGTCACAGAGGGAACAATGCAACGGGCCCGGTGAGGATAAGCCCTGGCACAGAGAGGCCACTTTAGAAACACTGGGGGCTGATGTGTCCCACCACGCTGGGTCTGGCTGAAGAGAAGGGAGAGGGCTGGAGCAGGTGCAGCCTTGGGCTCAGAAGCAAAACAGAGACAAGGAGGCCATGGAAGAAACAAATGGGAAAGAAAGATCTGATAAATGAGAACACTATAAAAATACATCGGTGCTATTCAAATGAAGGATGTGGCAGAACAAAGGTGGCATTTGAGAGCCACCCCAGGGATAAGAAAGATTTCAGTGGGAAGATTTGGTGCGAAAAGGCAACCATACCATTGAAGGCAGTGAGCAGGACACTAGAACAATGGAGCCGAGAAGGCTTAGAGACAGGCACAATAAGTTGGGATGGATTCACCAGAAGTGGACAGCACTTGCCTTACTGAGGGTAAGGCTGGGGTAATGGGTCAGGTCCCCATGCCAGGTCCCCTGGCTGCAGCACTGCAGCAAACAAGCCTATCACTGAAATCCCTCTTTGTATGAAGATGGGTAAGGCCTCCCAAGGCTACCCAGAAGGTCAGGGTGAGTCCTGGAGCAGTGTGCATTTTGGGAAACTTTCTTTCACTGCAGAGGACCACCTGGTACACACTCTGTGCCCAGGGAAGTTCCAGACCAGTCAAGGCAATAGTAGAGGGTCCTACTGACTCTCTAATCCCACTGACTCTTTCATTTCTCAGAACTCTTGGAGAGGCCTGTCTATCTCCAACGTTCTCAAATAACCCTATCTTTCTATCTTCCTTGAATTGGGAATCTTTTCCAATTTAAAAAAAAATGAACTTGAACAGTATTAAAGCCTTCCCACATCCAGTCAAGGTGGTCTCCTGGATGCTCAGTACAAAGAATGAATGCTGCTAATTAGCTAGCCACAGCTCCCACCTTCACAGGGACATAGCAAAGAAAGTCAGAAGGCTAGGCGAGTGTGCAAATACACACAATGTATTCCATTATAAAATCTTATTAGCAGTGACAGTTTTAGGAAGCTTTAGCAGTATTTCAAACTCTGGCATCAAAATCTGACAGATTCAATTTTGTTTTTATCAGGTTATCTGATGACATTTCTACAAAAGAAACATTCGCTCATCTGCAGGCTCAGCTGTTGAAGCTGGGCACTGCTTGCCTATAGTCAGTTGGTGGGTCCAGCATGGACAGCATTTCACCCATTCTGCCCAGAGGCAAGGAGGAGCTCAGCCCATGGACACACACATGCCATGCCTACTGCTCACTGCCTCTTCCTTTATGGCAAAGTCACCCCAACACAGACTCCAGTGCAAGCTCTGTAGATGGCATCTCGGGTATCTCAGTTGATAAGTGGCTGCGTTGGTAGACTTGCATATTAGCATGCGATTGCAATACTGGGAACGAACAGCTAAAAATATGTTTACCAGATTATCTGGGGTGTAGGCTGAGTTGGTCAGCTTAGTGCTGGTAAACTGTGTCTGCACCCTCACCAGCTACATGGGTGTGAAGCTGAAGTTTCCATAATAATACACAAGAGCAAAAGAGAAAGCTCCTTAAAACTCAGGGAAACTTCACAGCAACAGGACTGGGACATGAGGAGGGCAGGAGTATAGTTCACTACCTCATAACGGCAGTCTCTTTCTGACCAAATGCCCATCAGGTTCCTCTGAATCTCTTTCCAATCCAGGCCTTGACTTTTGGACTTCCTCATCCATTCTGCCATCGCCCAGCTGAGCAGGATCAAAATGGGGTCGCTAAACGGGGTTGGTGGGAACCCTCCACCCTCATGGTGCCTCATCTTCTATTTGTTGTCCCCACCCCAGGTGATATCTGATCCCCTGCCCCTCCGCCCTGCCTTCTGCAAGAATCCTATTAGGACCGTGTAGCAAAGAATTTCCCTACTTTTCTATTCACTGACCCCATCCCACCTGACATTGCCCCTTGACTATTCCCACTTTTCTATGTTATACTTGAAATCTAGTCAAATCTCTCTTTTCTATCATACAGCACCATGGTAGCAGTCCCCCTGAGCACACTCTGCCTCACTGTTCTTTAACAAGGGCTCTGAATAATTTTCCCCATAATAATTAGTTTTTACGAGTGTATGTTTACAATACATAATAATTACATTCATCCTGGAGAATTGGTATTGCATATTGCATCTTAATCATTTTGAGTTTTTCCCCTAATCTTTACACTAAGATAAAAATAGCACATCATGTTTGTCCTTGTATATATTACTCGGCTTGATGAACATACTTCAGACAAAATTCTCACTTTGAACGTGAGAAGATAAAGCACAGGAAAGTATTTACTGGGTGATCCAAATTTAGAACAAAGGCTTGGTCAAGAGAGAGCAGCCCTGCTGGTTTCACTGGCCCTCAGTTTCTCTCCTTGAATCCGGCCCACGGAGGGCTCCCTCTACACTCCTTTTTTCCTTCTCAATGATGCGCATTCTCATTTGACAGTTGCAGTGGATTGAGGCTGAATGTTAACTTTTCTGCCAAAATGGGTTCAGTGTCTTATCAGCTTTTTCTCTTTAGTGAAACGCACTTTCATCTCCAATCTACTGAGAAGTGCTATTTATGACGGGAGAAGCTGAGAGGAGTCTGAGGGACAGGTTGCTACTATATTTAAATTGGCTTTGCCCAGATAAGGAAACACAAAAGGAAGGTTAATAAGGGTTAATAATTTATACTCAGAAAAGTTTAAGAGGATTGCATAATTTAAGCTTTCCATGTAGGCTTCAAACCAAACTGTATTAGCCCCTATAGCCAGCTCTACTCCAAACTTTCCTGCACACTAACGGCCCATTATTCTCTCAGATACCCAATGCCACAATCATAGAGGCATTAGAGACACCTGCTATCCCTTCTCCATCTTATCTGACACACAGCCTGTTTGTCAGCTACCAGTAGATCCATTTAGTCAATGGTACCTCTTCTATCCATTCTGATTTTTATCCTCACTGGGGCAGCTGAGAATAAAACTCTCCCTCTTAGCTGACCTTGTTGGCACTTATCTTCCACCTGGGATATCTTAATTATTCTAAAGCAGATCTGTGATCAAGTCCTGCCTCCTTCACGCTCAGTTCAGATGCAGGGCCAATGCCCTTTCCCTCCCTGAGAGCCCCAGTTATGAGCCTCTGAGACGACACCTTGCCCGGAAGCTCAAAGCTCTGGTTCTCACGCTGTCTGAGAAGACTCCTTTAGAGGCGTCTTGTGTAGGGGAGTACACAGTGGAACCACCAGAGGCCAAGGGGTACAAGAACTGTACAAATGCTGGAGTTAATAAGTAAAGTTTTCGGTTACTTCAGGGCAACATAAAAGTGGAATGCTCGGGCTGCAGATTGTGCTCCATCACTTTTAATAAGCATGGAACAAAATGAACAAAAAGAATATTCGAGTTTTAAAAAGAAAAAAAGATCTTTCAAAATGCATTCCTCGCTTTTAACAGTAGCAACAACCCTTTCCTTTGTGGCCCAGTGGGAAGAAATTAGAATGCAGCAGCAGCAAGAGCGAAAAAGAACCAGTGCAGAGCAGGGGCACAGCAGTTCACCTCTTGGAAGTTGCGACGTGTAGGAAAAATAGCGATCCAGTTTGTTAAAAAGGTTTCACTGACCCTCTAGGGCTCTAGGCCCGGACAGCCACCATCAGGGTCTTCACAGGCTATGGCCACTGGCACCTCCTGCTGTGACAGAAATGTTCCACATCTGCTCTGTCCACACAGGAGCTACTGGCTGCATGTGGCTAGTGAACCTCAACGGAGGAACTGAGGGTTTTTTTAAATTGAGTATAATTAAATTTAATACAAGTTTATATATCTATATGCGATTAGAAGTTATGGCATGGGACAGCAGAAGACAGTAAGCTTCCTGTTATGCTGTAGAACACTGTATGTCATTCCTGCTTACAAAGCCAAAAGTTGAGGAAACACATGGGCAAACAGATGGAAGCACAGGACCCCAGAATTGCCCGCATGTTCTTAGGAGGGGCAGCCAGGCTTCAGGTGGGATGCGGACAGGAGCGGTATGAAGTTGGCCTACCTGCGCTCTGGAATACCTAGTATGTCAACAAATCTACAATTATTATTATGAGTAATACTATCAATAGAAATATTGTTGTGAATGATACTAATGATAGAAATAGCTAACTTTTTTAGAGAGCTATGAATAAGCATTTCATATGGGTACAAAATGATCTGATATCTTTCATGTAAATGAAGAATCTGAGGTTTAGAAAAAAAATAACATGGTGAAATCCAAAAGCTTAGCAGGCAACAGAGTCATCATTTGAAAGTACTTCTCTCTGACTGGGAATCAATAAGCTCTTTAGTGGTAAACATTTAAACTGGGGTTGTAGCCGAGCTGTTTAGCTTAGGGAAGAAGAATTCAATTCTCAGGGACATCGGGGTGACAGTGTATGATATGTATGACCAGGGTAACTAAAACCCCACTCTATAAGCATGATTCCCCTCCCCTAATCCCAGACTGTACCCCACAAACACCATTTTCATTGTGTAATATGAAGTGTTACAGTTTGGGTATTGAATGTGACTGTTGGGGAGATTATGTCCGTTTGAGGCAATCAGGAACCACACCTGGATTAGCGTTTAGGAACCATGCTTAGACTAGGCAATTAGGAACCACCTGGATTAGGTGTTAAGAACCAGCCTGGATTAGAATGTGAGTGATTTGTGGGCTAGCATACCAGGGAAGAACACCTATCTGGATGTGGGAGGTCAAGCTGCAAACTTTAACTGTATAAAATGAAGGATGAAAAAAAGATTGTTACAGCTTTCTCCTCTGGGGAGAGACTGGACTTGATGGGACTTGGCTTCCTGTGTGTGATGTCGTCAGGAGCTGCCTCCACCTCTGCCTCTGCCACGTACTTTCATTGCTGCTGTCCAACACTGAGTGAATGGTGACCTCCTGAAACTATGAGTGAAAATAAACCTTTCTTCCCCTAAATTTGTAGCTGTCAGGTATTGAATCACAGCAATGAAAGAGTAACTAAGACAACTGAATGTTCCTTCAAAGCCTCATGTATTTGGAAGATGATTACATTACAGGGTTAACTGGATCAGTAAATTAATCCATTACGGATTTCATGTGCTCTTGTTAGGAGGAGCCTGGTCAGAAGAGGCTTACCACTGGGGTTGTGGCTTAGAGGGATAAAATCTTGCCCTTCTCCTTTGCGACAACGTGATGAGCAGCTGCTCTCTGCCAGGCCCTTCTTTCTATCTTGCCTTCCAGACACTGCCAGCCAAACATGCATGGACAGACTGAGACCCTCTGAAATGGTGAGCTAAAATAAACCTCTTCTCCCTTCAAGTTGTGGGTGTCAGGTATAGTGTCCCAGAGACAAGAAAGAGATTAAGACATGAGGTGAAGCATCAAATGACACTCTGAGAAAAACTACAAGGACCATTCCCAGAGGGTTGATGGTGATCAGCCTGCAAGAATTCCAGCACTTGAGTGGCTCCATCTCAAAGTTGGGTTGATGTCAGGGAAAGTTTTTGCTGGACCATAGGATTCCAAAATCTAGCTGGCAGAAGGAATTATCAAGATAGAACTTAACCTAATTTTTACATAGCTAGGGGCAGTGAGCACTTAGCTTTCAAGATCACACTAAAGATTTAAACCACTCTATAAATACAGTACAATCACCCACCCTCCCTCCCAGACATGATTACTCGTCATCTCTGAGATCTTTCAGGACCACAGCTCTGGCTCTGGAGGTGACAGAAGTGGCTTCTGGTAATGACTGAGCCTGGTGCCCTGCCCACCTGCCAAAGGTCCTGGCAGCACTTGTTCAGCTGAACTCAGAGATCTTCCTTGAGTTTGGTGCATTTGATGTGTAGATGCTACGTTAGATTGTTAAAAATGACTAAAACAAAAATGAGAACTGGAGAATAAACAAACCAAGAGTGGATTTTAAAGGTTTTCTTACATCTTATTGGTCTCAAACTTCCTCATTCCACAAGAAATAAAAACAGGCTCCAAGACTGATTCTAGGCATTAAATGAGGAAAAACAATTAGTTTTTAATATTTATTCCATGTGAATAAATGTTTCTTAATTCTGGTATGATGTATGACATAGACTTGCAATATAGAAATGATTTTTCCCCAGTTCCTTACTCTTTCTATTAATAAAGCTACCAAACCCTGTCTATACGTGAGATTGTGAGAATTTTTTCTCCTGGTTATTTTAAAAGCCAAGAAGAGTAGCAACTATAAAATATTATGCGTCAGGCATTGTTTTACATAAATTATTTTAAAATTTCTCCAAATTTTTAGGAGATAACCACTATTCTCTTCATTTGTTCATTCATTCACTCATTCAATATGTTTGTAGTGAGTATATACTCAGTAGTAGGCAGGGGGCGATGGGTGTCATTGCTGATTTTGGGAGCACCAGGTTCAAATAAAATTCAAGGTCATCAGTGAGAAAAATATGCCCAAAAGATCACATCATGGCTTTTATAAAAAAAAAAATTATTCTGTTAATACAGGTTACATTGTGCTAGTGCTTTTTTTTACAAAGCAGTGCATAAGTGGGTAAAAGCCAATGTTGAGTGTAGACTCAAGACCTGTATCTGCAGATTTTCAGACCACCTCACCAGCCACCATTTACAAAAAGAAAATTACTTTCTTCAGTTTTTCCTGCACTAATTGATATAATAATTAGTACCCTTTGAGAGGATGAAAGCCTAGTTTCTGTTTGATTTTGATATGTTCACTTCTCACCACCCATAGAGTGTTTCAGTCAGTAGGGCTGATGGCTTTATTAGTGTCCTTGATGAGACTTCCTATGTGGCGGTACTGGCATTTCTGTCTTTTGGCTGTGCCATTAACCTCCTCAGAGAAAAGTCTGAGAGTCACTACGATCACTGAATATAGGCTGTGTGGATAAGGAAGTTGGGTAGAATGTCTCTAAGAAGACTGCTCATCCTACCTTCCCCAGGCAGAGGCAGCTGTAGATATCCTTTTTCCATGCCCTGCTGTCTATTTCAAGAGGATGAGGGTAGACATTCTGTTGTATGAATGCTAAGATCATACACCTTGGGGAGCGCTAAGGCACTCTGATTGTGTTAGCCAACACTTGGCTGGTGAGCCCTGAGTGTACATCTTTGAAGATTTTCAGTCTTTGCCCTTTTTCTTTTTTAAAGTTTTCCATTAAGAACCTTACAAATCTGCCTTTCTAAGACAAAACCAGGATCTTATATGGTATCAGTGAGTGGACTATTTTAAAAGTTTATTTTTAAAAATAAATTGTTATTTGGTTTCACAAGTGTTTGCTGAGTACTACCATGCCCTAGGTGAAGTCACAAACCCACGGCATACCATCGGGAAGAAGCCCTCCCTTCTTGGATTTGCATCCTACTCCAGGATGGAAGTTCAGTCTAGGGCATACAGACTGCACTTGGCTAGAAAGGCACCCGGCGGTCTGCACCGAGGAGTCTGAAAACAAGGGACTGGACCTCTAGGGTCACCAGTCGTAGACCTGTAGAAAAGATTGAGCTCTCGCCCCCTGATTTTACAAGTGACAAAATCATTACCAGAGAAAGAGACTGGCTTTATTACTTGGAATCGCTGAGATGTCATCCCATTGAGTCTCAGGGACTGTCTTCTGAGGACGGCAGTTAACGTTTGCGAAGGTCAAGAGACAGCAGCGTATTTCACCTCGTTTACTGTTTTTCTTCTTTATACATTGTACCTTTCATGTCACTGTGTTGCATGAAATTCATGTTCTTAGGTAATTTTTTATCCCTTTGTAGGATAAAGTCTAATTGAAAAATTAATTCAAACGTTTCAATATTTTATGATTTGATGCTATACCTATCTGAATAAATTCATATAGCATCAAAAAGTTTTTCTGTGCTTTTATATGTCATCACATAGTGCATCCTCTTATCAACAGAGATAAATTAAATATGTCACTCTAAATCTTTTCTGTTTTTCGAATTTTAGGAGTATAACATGGGAGATATATAAATCAGTCAAATACTTTCTTCTCACCTCATCTGATTTAGTTTGATAAAATCAACTCCATCTATATTTATGTCTTTGAGAAATAGGTCTAAGTTTTTCCCAGATGGATATGTCTTACATCTAATGTGTGAGAGAAAATTCTAGTAGCACCTCCCTGGGGAGTCTGCACTAGCCCCTGATTATGCTAATAGAAACCAAGAGGTTTTCAAAGCTAAAGAACTATCATAAATTATTCATAAATGGGTATCTCTTTTGATGGTCTTGTGTTTCCGGATTTTCCAGACCACGGAGGATATGTACACTAAGCTGAAGATGTTATGGAAGAAAGTAGAAATTGAAAATTAATTGGGATTTAGCAGAATTGTGTTTTGGCATTTGGTACACTTACCACAGCTGGCTGGGCAGGGGTGTGACCAGGAGCCTGCTGATTCGCTGGTCCCCAGTAGCTGCAGATATTTTTAAAGGCAAGGACTGGTTTCTGATGGGAACAAAGCCAGGCTTCCAAAGGAAAATGAAGTGCAAGGACTCTTGATGTAAGGCTGTCACACGCAAAGTTCTCCACTTCATTAAGGTCTCTAGCTACAACGCTGAACAATCTTTGGGAACCTGCTCTGCTTGCACTTGGTTTCTCCTCCTCTTCCTTCTTTTATTCTTCATCTCATCCTTGTTGTTTTTATTCCTGTGTGTTCACACCCAAGGACACATCCTTTCTGCATCAGTGGACTCCCTATGTATTGTTCAGGCCATGCCTTGCCATGGTTTTATTACACACACATTTTGTTGTATATAACAGCAATTCAATAGCTTTATAATTTTTGTCATATGGGTGTTGTTGATGACTTTTTAAGTGTTTCCTGTTTATTTCTACTTGCAATAGTCTGAGCTTTATAATTTAAACTAATTGCACCCACACTATTTATTGTATTTTTGTTATCTTGTACTCCACTAAAAAAGAAAGAAAGAAAGAAAGAAATCCTGGTCTTCGATTGAAGTCTTTTGTGCCTGATGAAAGCTACCTGCCCAGACATACAGGGGATGAGAACCACCTCCACCCTTCTCTGACTGTAAGGTCATAGATGAGCACCTTGCTTACCTGCCTCTGTCCCCCCCACTGGCCTTTCCCTTTCTCCAAATCTTCTTTCATTATGAAATTTCTCTCCATTTTAATAATTGGAATAAAATCATCTCCCTGGTCATCTGGCAAATTATGTCTTTGACATTGAGTAGACTTTGATTAGAGCTCTTGTGCTCAAATTTAGTCTTGTAATTTAGGTAAGACTGGGAAGAAGCTGAGAGCAAACTAATTTTAAAAGAGAAGTCTGAGGCAGGTGAGAGATTCTAAGTTCTGTTGTACCTATAATAGTCCAGTTTGATGTTAGTTATCTCATTGCCAATCACAATCACCAAATCCATGAATTCTGTATCCATGGACTCAGCCAGTTCAGGTTGAAAATATTTTTTAAAAAATTGCTCCTGTACCAAACATGTGCAGACTATTTTTACTATTCCTTAAACAATACAACAAATATTTTCATAGCATTCACATTGTTTTTGGTATTACAAGTGATTTAGAGATAATTTAAGGTATATGAGAAAATGAGAAAGTGTAAGTAAATTATATGTAAATACTATGCCATATTACATAAGAAAATTGAGCATTTATGGTTTTTAATACCCAATTTCTAGAACAATTCTCCCACAAATAATAAAGATGACCATACTGTACTTTAACATTCAAAAGATCCTAGTGCAGAAGAGGTAAGTGGAGATTTATGCAGCCTATGGCTACTGATAGGACTGTGAACCTCACACTCCAGGACAGTCCTGAGGATAAGTAAGCAGCCAACACACATTCCCTGAACTTGGAACAGGAAGATGCTGGCAACCATCCACCTGCATGTACTATGAGCTAGAGGACGCTGAGGCTGCTAGCCAAGTAAGGCTTTACAGGTATCAAACAAAGGGAAGTCACAAGATCTCCAGGAGGCTTTAAAAATACAGAGCGCTCCATTAAATTTATGTAAAAGAATGAGTATCCCTTCCCAAAGGGATGCCTCACACTGTGCCACCACACAGTAGGTTGGCCCCCAGCAGTAGTAGCAACTTCCAACCTACAGAATTGTGAACTGCTCACTATAAATTCTGCAGTTCATGGTATCCTGATAGAGCGGCACCAGACCAACCAAGACAGGCACATGCCATATTTCAGAAGCTTTTCAAGGATCATAAATAACTATATTATACTATACACAAATAATATGCCTTTAATTCTTACTGTAAGAGAAATGATGAGCACGAAGGGATTTTTAAAAATAGTCAATAAATATCTGAAGAAGAAAACAAAAAGGAAGTAAAAATGCAGTGAAAAAAGGCCAGGGAGAACAGATAGCAAAGTGTTGAAATTCTAAGGCAGGAGATCAACATTCATTTCAAGGTATATTTGATAAGAATTTGCAAAAGAACCAACAATCTATTAAAGTATTATAGGGCACAGAAAATCATACGGAATGTTTCCCTAAACTAATTTAGATTTTTCTGGGGAAATATGAAATGTCTATCAACAGAGGACAAAATACTGCAGATGTAGAAATAAAAAAATAAGGAGAAGCTCTGAAATTAATTACAAACATCTACTTGAATGGCTTACATAAGAATGGTTTTGCTCATTAGTTAAATGCAGTTAACAGGACTTGAAGGTTAGGAAGCAGGAGGCCGGGGACTCAGTAATGAGGCAAATCCGGGAAGCAGCTGCAGAGACAGGGCACCTTCACAAGAGACAAACACACCATGGGCCATTTTTGTTTCATGTCAGTTTCAACCAAAACTGGTATTTTCTTAAAACAATACATATTTGATGAGGAACTGTTGTCCATTTTATAGCAGAATGACTTTTGTATTGCCAGAAAAGCTTAAAAATTGAAAATTGGAGGACAGCCAGGAGAGGATATAAATTTTGCATTACAATGGCAATATACAGTGAGATTTATGAACTTTGATATAATGTAATCTTTTAGTAAAAACAATTTTATTTTTATAGGTATTTCAGTGATTTTTTATCCTGGTTTTATACTACCATTTTCTAGGAAATGCAATTTTCTAACTCTTGTCTATTTTCTTCAAGTATCTACATATTGATGGTTAGGAACCATTAGATCTGTGCGTGCAACAAATAGCATAATGACACTGTGTAAAGTATGCTTGGAGAGAAGCCAACAGAAAGTTTTCTTGGAGGCACGTTTGGACAGCGACATATCTGCATATAAATTTTTCAAAATAAATCTTCATTTTTGAACTATTTAAGATGTATTCTTTCTGCTTTTATCCCAAGTATATTTCAGACTTCGATCCAGCAGCGCTACATTGTAACTGCAATGTGTGATGTGTCTCTATTTCACAAAGTGAGAATATTGCCAATTTGTGAAGGCCAACTTACTTGGACGTCTCTCTGGAACACTTGAATGACTTTAAGGTTTTTTTTTTTTTTTTGTGGCAGAAGAACATTTATTCCAAATGAGGCCCTAAAATAGGCTTTAAATTATTCTTTTTTCCCATTTTATTGATATGTATATGTGCAAAATTTAAGGTTTACAATGGAGTTGAGCCTTTTATGCACATATGTATCTTGTCAAGGTGACAAGGGCTTTCCCACTCTCCTTTTGTCCTTCCCCTGCCCCTCCCCTCCCTGAGTTTAGTTTTTTAAGATCCTAGTAGCTTCCCAAATACCATTTCATTATGTAGGACATGATTTAGTCGTAATTATTCATATCACACAGTGTCATAAGACAAAGAGCACACGGAGTTTTGGTCAATCTACAGAAGCTTGACAGGTTTTTATCCCTTGCTTTAAAATTCCTGCACAGACTTTCTTAATCCATCATGTGAGAAGGGGTGACAATATTTCCAGAGCTGGTGCAGTGAGAGAGCCTTTTGACAATGGACACAAGAGAACCCATATTTGGAAAACTCTAATTGACTAAAAATGATTAATGCTTTTGATGAATCCTGATGGATGTCAAGCAGGAATAATGTGCTCGAGGAAAGAATGCTGAGAATGGAAACTCTGCAAAATCTGTGCTCTGCTCTATGTATCTCACAACAACCGAGTGCTCACAGCTGAAAAGTAGGCGGGCCTACTTCCCTACCTATACAATCAGGCTAAAGGCTTTCAAGAACAGTGAAGAATACAGTGGAAGATATCCTGAAGAGACAGTCTTCTCAAATGCCATAAAAATAGTGGCATGAAGGTATTCTTTTCAGTTTTTTTCCACAGGATCAAGGAGACTACTGCAATGTTCTACCCATCTATTCTAGAAAATAGTTCTCAAACCTCCCTTGCCCCAGAACCATGGGGCAGCTGTGTTGAAACTAGTGCACCTGTTCTCCATTCTCAGAACTTATTTGTGCAGTGACATGGGTGTGGACTTAGATAACTGTAGCACTTTTCCAAGTGACTTTAATACGCTGTCAAAGTTAAGAAACACTGGTATTCAAGAAGAAAGGTTGCAAATGCCTTTTCATGCATCTACTTTGTCCTTATGGCTTTCATTCTTAAATCCTTCTTCTTACAACTTTATTCTTCCTTTAGAATTTGGGTAGGAATCATAGCAGCATTAGACTGACATACCATATCTAAAATCATTCATTCATTTGTTTATTATACATATACATGGCTTATCATTACTTTGGTGACACATTGGCCTGTACTGCCATATTCTTATCTGATGTCTGATGATTTCGTCTTTTTTATTATTCTTAATGCTCACTGTGGTGCTTACAATAACTGTATGCTACAGGGGAAGCTCAAATATAATCTTTCCTTCCCCATTTTACACTATGCTTTATTGGATTTTTCTCATTATAATGGGATTTAACAGATAATCCTTATTTTACACAGTTGTTTCAAATAAGGAAAACTAACTTATCTAATGAGACTAATGAAACCTTGATACCCAACTAGATAAGAACAACCTAAGAAATGGAAATCATATGCCAATCTCACATAAAAATGTAGCCGTGAAAATCTTTAATAAATATCATGTAAATGAATAAAGTGTACATTTAAAAAAGGAGAGAAGGAATCAAATAGGGTTTATCCCAAGGATTTTCTAACAGTTTAACATAAAAATTCCGTGTTGTTGGCTTAAAATGGTTTTGTTACTATAACACAATAACTAAGATTGAATACTTGTAGGGAAAAGAGGTTTCTTTTGACTCACAGGTCTGTTCCAAGGTTGACCACAGTCTTCGCTGGCAGAGCCTTAAGGCAACATAGGGAAACACGAGAGACAGGAAGCATGTGTGGCTCTTCTGCCCTCCTGCCG
The DNA here is from genome assembly GCA_004027205.1 of Ctenodactylus gundi. Taxonomy (NCBI): domain Eukaryota; kingdom Metazoa; phylum Chordata; class Mammalia; order Rodentia; family Ctenodactylidae; genus Ctenodactylus; species Ctenodactylus gundi. The sequence continues at coordinate 322,694 of PVKB01000117.1, forward strand.
TCTCCTTATAAAGCCACCAGGGTTCAGTCATGTGGCTTCACTCTGATGATCTTAACTGAGGGCCTCAACTCTGGGCAATATAGTGAGATTAAGTTCCCAACTCTTTAATACCTCATAGCTGGAATTAAATTTCAACACATGACCACTTCAGGACACACTAAAACCATATTCAAACCATTTCAGAGTTCACCAAATTAGTACACTATAGGATAAATTGTTCATGTGACTTCAAAAGATGCTGAGAAAGCATTAGCGCAGGTTCAAGTCCTCACAGTGTCTGTCTCTGCACCTGTGCATCTCTCCCCCCTACTCTACACACGCTGCAAAGCCAAAAAAAAAGAGAAACTTTCTTAACCTGATAAAATGTATCTGTCAAGAGAAACCCTCTTCCTTTCTGAAAACAAACCACACTTAATGAATTTTCTACCTATCTCCCTTAATTTTAAATTTCTTGATAGTAAGCCAGAATATTTAAAATCATTTCTATTACTTAATATATATTAAAAGTACCCTGGGAAATTCAATAAGAATCCAAAATAAAATGTGTAAGAATTATTATGGAATAGACACAAAAAATTGTCATTGAAAATGACAAGCTCATCTATATATATATATTCCAAGAGAACAACAGAACTTATCAAAAAGTGCAAAATTCCATCTAAAAACCTCAGGGTAGGTTTGATTAAATGAAGATTTATATTCCTTTCAGTAATGAGACACACAGTGGTATGTAGGCATCAGTTCTCCCAGAAAAAGCCATAAAATTAATGTGATGACAGAGTGCGTAACAAGTGGGACTACTGCTTGGCTGATTTTCTCGCAAATGTACATTATATGACAGGTCACAATACTTAGCCATTTCTATAAGCTGTGTAAGACAGCACCAAAGAAAGGCACAGTGGACTTGAAGTCCTCTGGCACCCCTACACTCTCTATGAGCTAGAAAACCAACACTTTTCTTGCCTGGAACTCAACTCCTTTTTTTTTTTTGCTCAGGCAATAATATGCAATTTTAGCACTTTAAAACATTTTTTTAATAACAAGCTTAAAAGTCTATTGCACACACCATGCCTACATCACCACTTTGCTCCATCCTCAACACCCATAAATCTGCTTTCTGGCATAGCTTTTGTAGGGTGCCAATTCTCCAGATTAAGGCAGAACATGGGATGAAATGGTCTCAATATACGCTTTCTGTAGCTTGGCTCAATGCTTCATTTTTACCCTTCTACATATAACACCACATTTAATTTATTAGAAGATACACATCCTTCTTGCAATACTGAATAACTACTATTGATGCACAGAGCATTCAACATAATTTTAAAAATGCATATTCCCTTCCCCTAGAGTTTAACCAGTACAAGATGATCTCTAGGTTTCTTCTTATTCTGTGGTTCACAATCTATTCCTGATCTAGAATTCTTAACTATTTCTTTTTTTCAGATTTGTTTGAACACCGAAGTCACTTATTTGTTTTTCCTTTCTCTCTTCACTCCTGCTCCAAAAGATAGAAACAAAAGCTCTCAATGACTACAGATGACTACAATATCAGTATTTGTATAAACTCTGAAAAATATTTCTTCCTAAAGCTCAGACTGTCTTCAGGGTCGCTCTAAGTATTAGCATACATTTACTTAGAGCAGAAGTTGATAAATTTTCTGTAAAAGATCAGATAATATTTTGCTTTGTGGACCATATGCTCTCTACCACACTACTCAACCTTGCCATGGTAGTATGAAAATTGCCATGGAAAAGCCATATGAATAGGGATGAATTTTAATAAGTCGTTATTTACAAAATAAATGAAGAAAAAGTGGCTGGCTGCATTTGGTACCTGGACCCTGTTCAGATATAGTTCTCTCCTTGTTGAATAGGTATGTCCTGTTCAGAAAGGAACATGAGCTTACCTTTTTACCTGTCAAAAAAGACATTTTTTGAATGACGTACATTTTCAATCTAGCAAATCTATACTAGGCATAAGTATGTGTGCGTGTGTACACATATATATATCTACTTTTTATTTTTATTTTAACAGTTTTAGACTCTGCTCACACACGCAGAGTACTGGGTCAAAAGAGTTACAGCAAACTTAATTTGAAAAATAACAATATTAGTGTATTATTAATACTTCTATATCTAGCATGATTTATCCTGTCATGTTTAATCCAAGTGTGTTCAGAAGTAACAATCACCTTAAGTAATTTTGAGTTCATTGCCATGGTGTGAAGTTATATGGTCTGGTCTAAGGCACAGTTTCATGCAGAAGCAAATCATTTGTGATTTTAACCCTCAAGTGTTATGTGATCACTAAGCAAAAGTGAAACAAGTTTTGTTGTACTAACTAATTATCAAGTTGGTGCACAGTAGCACAGTAGAAAAAATATGGATCAAACTCCAGGACTGAAAACTCCTGAACTGAATGTTAAAAATACATTTGCCACATTTTTTTTCTTCAACAGAAACTTCCCAAATGGAATACACAATGCATGTACTAATAACAGAACAACATTTTTTTTTTTTTTTTGCCATTACAAGTGACATTTGGTATGGCAGTTTTTTTTTCCTTCAGAAAACTGGCCACAAATAAGAGATTTTGAGCCATGGATTCCATTTGCTTCAACCACTTTCTAAAAAAATCTAAGAGTAACCTGTTCTGATAGTTATATAGGCTATATAAAATAATATATACAGCAAAAATGGTCACTAAAATATCTTATTGTGTGTACACTGGCAATTAAGTTGTACAGTAGAAATGTGTTTCCTCTTAGGATTTAAACTAGGCTCTGTATTTATTACCAGAATATCAAAGTAATGATTTTAATGTCATTGCCAAGATCTCTAAACATTGAGACTTTGGTAAGTACCTCTTCACCTCATGCTATAGCTTAAATCTAAAATGTCCCACCAGCATTTCACGTCCAGAGGTGGGGCCTGATCAGAAGGGCGAGTCACTGGGGGTGTACCCTTGTACTTTGTTATCCCCAGTTCCTCCCATCTCTGTCTGTTCTTTGGCTATTGTGGGGTGAGCCTTCCACCAAGACCTTCCTGTGTTAGACCCAGGACTAACTATGAACTGAATCCTTTAAAATCTATGAGCCAAAATTAAGCTTTCCTTCTTTAAGTAATGGTTGTCATGCATTTTGTCCTGGTGATGGGAAAGTGACATAGACACCTAGTATGAAAATTGGATATTCCACTTAGCTCAGAGAGGCTAGATGTCCTGTAAACAGCCCAAACTATCAGCATAGCTTTTCAGCTAGCAGAGCCAAGAGATTTCTGTCCACCAAACTCTGTATCTTTATACTTTCCCAAACACTACTGGATCCTATGGCCTTTGTGTTGCAGAGTAAGCAAGACACAATTTTTTCTTGGGTGAAATGTCCTCTTTGTGGGGAGAATGCCTCTTCTTTATTCTGATTCCTGTTCTGCACAAAAAAGGAGGAACACTGCCCGTCTTAGGGAAAATGGCAGAAGGAAAGGAGGCCTGGAGGCACCTCTGTATGCCTTCCTATGCCTTCTGTTACCTAAGACACACTGTACTATGGTTAGTACTGTTTAATCTCCCATATGACATTTTATGATATCCTCATACCAGTGCCAAGAAGCCTGGATCAAGCGGGGCTAAAGCAAATGGGCCATGTGTGCTAATTGTGTGCCTTTGTCATTGCACATGAAGTTTCTTAAAAATGAAAAATTACATTTCCTGTAAAACATGTGTGTGTCATCTGGCAGGTTACATCTAAGATTCTTACAGCTAGTTTCAAAGTTCTAATACATCTAATAGTATCAAAAATGCCTAAAGCTGTGATATTACCACAGGCGGAAAAATAAATGTGTATCAGGGAAAAGTTACTAATTTTATATGTACAATTATGACAGTAGCAATAGTAATTCCACAAAGTAATCACTCTGAGAAAAAATAATAAAATGAGCATAGCTAATTTCAAAAGATTCTATAGCACAGCTAAGAAATTAATAGAATTGCTTGCTATTCTTGTCTTAACTGTAGAATTTAGTTTTATATTTTCTGTTACTTCAAATTTATCACGTTGTCTGAAAATCTCAAATTAACATCTTACTTATTAGTGTCTAATGGCAAGTTTATAGTTTAAACTACCTTTGCCTCATTTCAACCCTCAAACAGACTTCCTTTTTGGGTAATAGCACCATCATTTTCCAGTCTTAAAATCTTGGACTCATAATTTGCAAGTCACTCTTCCCTTCCTCCCATGCAAACAATCCCAAACTCCGGTTGACATTTCTCTGGAACTCTCCACAGCCTCACTTTTCCTCCCAAATGGGATGTGTTATGGCCCTTCAGAAGCTTCTGATGATTGTGAAGAGTCCTAAGAATGGCTGGAAGAGCTGATGTTGAACCTGGTGACCTCCAGGTTCCTATGGCTGCAGACTGCTAAGAACGTGGTGGCTGAAGACAGAGGTTTATTCTTTCATCTCGAGGAGGCCAGAAGTCAGGCATCAGCAGGCCTATGCCTCCTCCACGGGGGAAGCTGATCTTTCTCATCCCTCTGACTATTGCTAGCTGCTCCATCGCTTCTGACTTTGCAGCCACTTCACTCGTCTCTGCCTTCATCTTGCCACATTCTCTGTGTGAAGACATTTATAAGGGTTTGGGGCCAACTGGCTGAGGCCAACTGACTCATCTCAAAATCTTTAACTCAGTCACAACTATCTACCAAGACCCATTTTCCAACAAGGCCATATCCACACAGGTTTTGGAGATTAGGATGGAGGCTTCTAATTTTGAAGTATACCATTCAATCTACTCTAAAGAAGTAGTTTTTCATTTTCCCTGAAATGAACACATAGGCCTCATCGTCTTAGAGTTACTCACAGATGCTTGAACACAAGGGCAGGTGGGAGGATGATAACTGTGACTTCTACCCTGCCCTGACAGGACCTGTATTCCCAGGCTGCCTCACTGTCTCATGTGGGATCCCATAAAACAAGATCGGTCCTTACAGTTATTAAATATTGCAGCAATGTGAACTTTTTTACCTTCTTGCTATGGGGTATGAAGAGAGCAGATACAATGCAGGGCAGATTAAAGGAAGGTTGAATTTCAGAGCTTATTGAATCTTAGTTAAAAAGCCTTAAATCGGGCTTGTCAAGGGCATGGTTGAGCATCATAGCCTGGATCATTTCTACACTATGTCAGCACACACATCTATAAGGGGGGAGCAGAGAAAAGGGGACTAGCGATGCATTTTCTCTTCTATTATAACTTTCCTGGTTTGTGCATTGCTAGAGATCACTATAATGGAAGATCACACTGCAAGTGAGTAAATGAATGAATGGCACAAGAATGAATGAACAATGAATGCACAGACGCAGCATGAAGTGATCTCAAGAGTGCCAACTCCCATCTGGGGTAGCAGGGAAGTCTAGATCCTGCTTGGTCTTTGGATCTGCAGAACTCTAACCCGTGTCAAAATGGCTCAGCATGGAGTAAGCAGTGGCTTTCCCCACTACTCCCCGTTCACATGAAAGGAGAAGCCCAAGCAACACAGAAGCAACTCGGACTTTCTGTCTCTAGGACGTCTAGAAGTATGAGCTCTGTACTCTTTCCATTTTGTTCAACAGAAAAGTTTAGTGGTTAGAGATGTAAGTGCGCATAGTCATACAGAGATACTAATGGTACAAAACACAAGTCTGTGTCAGATAAGCGGATCTTCTCCAACACCTGAAATTATGATTCGGATGAATTGATTTTGATCCAAATGTGAAGGTCAAGAGGAATCACAGTAGGTGTTTCCACGTAAACAAAGCATCAACACAAAGAGGCTTAACGATGTAAATTGGAAATTGTTTGCTCACAATTGGCCGTCTATTTTAATTGTACTGAGTTTTTGTAAGGCATCCTAAAATAGCATCATGTTTATAAAGCAAAGCAATACAAAAGATTATCCCATAAAATAAAAAAGTTCCTGGTTGATAGAGACTTCTTTTCCTGTTTATTATTACTTTTGGTGTATTTTTAAAAAAGAAATAGTTTTACATTGGCATCAGTTTTTTTTTTTTTTTAAATGAACAGCATGCTCAGAGCTGACAAACAAGAAGTAATTTAATGGGTCTGTAGAATCCCAAAATCTGAGCAAAAAAAAATTATGTGTAATGGGAACGTCTTCTTTATCCTATGCCATATGTTATGAAGTGGAGTTCTACTGTGCAGAAAAATGAGCTCTGGAGAACATCTACCTATGTGGCTTTTCAAAATGGAGCACGGTATTTCCTGGCAGTGACAGCAAATGTAGTCTGCATGTGATAACTGCACCAGCACCAGCACCCCTGGGCCAAGGCAAGGGGTGCAATGTGGCAGTGCCCTTCTCTGCCATGTGTCGAGAGAAAACCATGGGACGTAGGAGGACCAGGAGAGGATGTTCAGTAACATGTGAATGCACACACTTGGTGGTGTGGGAGGATGGTGCAGAAAGGCTAAGATATAGAGTCCTACAGGCCTGGAATCACTGCTGGTGGAGTCCCCTTCAAGTAGTGAAGGATCGACAGTCAGCACTGGGGTCCAGATCTGAACCACAGATTAGTCTAACATCTGATCAAAACATACATATTTCAATGGTCTTTCTTTTTTCTTTCTTTTTCCTCCTTTTTCTTTTCTTTTTCTTGAGACAAGTTATTGCTCTACAGTCTAGGATGGTTTTGAGCTCACTATGTAGCCCAAGCTCACCTTAAACTCAAGGCAATCCTCCTGTTTCAGTCTTCAAAGGGCTAAGATTGCAGGTGCGCACCATCACACCCAGCTAATTTTCATGTGGTACTGAGAAATTGAGCCCAGGGCCTTCTGTATGCTAGGCAAGTGCTTTAACTTCTGAGCTAAGTCTCTAGCCCCCTGTTTTTATATTAAAGGTTTACAGTTATTCTAACGTAGGATGATTGTCAAGCTTTCAAACTAAGAGGATAAAACCTTGCAAATGTCAGGCCAGTTTTTTAAATGAATTATTTACAATCATTTTGTAAAACGTCTAGAAAGATCAGAGTAAACATTTTAGGGTATGATGAACACAAAGTCTCCTCACATTCACTCTATGCTGCTCTTGCAAAACTTCATTTTATAGGCACTGAAAACAAAATTTTATGTAATTTTTATGCATCACAAAATGTTTTGATTTTTTTATAATCTTTTAATAATGTAAATTAAAAATTTTAACAGTCTTGGGAAATACATTTTTAGCCTATAACCTATAGTAAAACAGGTGGCTGGCAAAAATTTGACTGGAGAACCATCATTTGCTGACCACTCATTGCAACTAGAATCACAGAAAAGCAGATAGAATAACTAAAGACATGAAAGGACAAGGCTGGGACTGGCAGTCAAAGGTGGTGACGGTGATGTCTACTCAGATTAAATACTTATGCAGATGAGTACTTGCCACTTTAATTATACAAGCCACAAGCAGATACATATTTTCCATTATATTGTAATGAGAGACACAAATGAAAGCAGGAGAAGTAAGTAGTCTAGTTAGTCTTCTTGAGTTAAAAACTGCTTAATTTCTCTAACTCTAGGTTTCCCTTTTTACTTACAAAATAATAGAAATAAGTTTTAAATCCTCTAAGATTATTTTGGCATTAACATAATCCCATTCTTGTACATAACTGTTCTCTTTTTTCGATTGTTTATTATTGTTTTGCTTGTATCACTCACAATTACAAGAGGCAAGATCTTAACAGAGAAGATTACTGCTACAGTAGAAAATGAATACTTGGCTCTTAACTCATCTGTAACACATGGGGTGTTGGTAGAAAAGCATACCCTTTAAGCCTGTCAATGATTTGTAGCATATCATCATCCAACATACATTTTGAAAGAGCTACGAAATATAAAATCAAAGTAAAATATAAATTATGCAGCACAGAAGTCCAATTACAAGGAGGAAAAAAATATTTGGCTGCATACAGCCTACCTCTTGCTGTCATCAAAAGCACTTGGCAGGTTTCGACCCTTGCTGCAGGCCCTCAACTTCTACTGATTTAGACTTTAAGGGCTGACGTGCTGCATTTTACAGCATAATATAATTACAACTACATTTTTTTGAATTTTACTGTCCAGCATTCACATACCTTATAAATGGCATAATAAATAGTCTATAAATAATAATGTGGAGCTCCCTGGAACTGAAGCACATTTCTCTAAAATAGAACATGCTACATAATAGAAAATAGTAAAATGTAGAGGAGGTAGCCAACACATGCATGTTTGTTCCAGTTTATGTTCTGTGCTTTGATAACAATAAAGGTCCCTTCCCGAAATATTAAACTCATGATCACTATGCTCTTTATTATAACGGTTTACATTTTAACTTGGCTATGTCCCAAACTAGATGCATTACCTAGAAGGTGCGACAACCCTGCTCCAACCCAGCATTTGTCATGAGCCATTTGTCAGAGCCATGTCTCTGACCCGAGCACACAGATGCCATGCCAGCCCCTCCCCTTTCTGCCTTGCCTTCTCGTCCCCAGGCCCAGTGGATCCTGCCCGGAAACACTCTCCTCCACTGTCTTCCCCCTTCTGTTTCCCTGCTCACTCTCTCCCTATCTTTCCTCACAGGGCAGGCCACATTCTGGCACATAGGGGAAACCCAGACATTTCTGAGATTGGGAGTAGTCAAGGTGGTTCTTGAGCAATTTTGTGTCAGCACAGCCCAGCGGCACCCTGGAAGATCATCTGCATAGATTTAATTTTTGTTATGAATTGACTTCAGCCCATTTTATTGTTTCATTCCTTTCTTTTCAACTCAGTCAACGCTATGTACATCAGGAGCATGTATTGTGCGCAAAGAAAACAAAAATAAAATACCCATCAGCTATATATTGAATGAGACAAGAAGAAAAGTTTTCTCAAACCAAGATATTGGCCTGTCCAGAGGGAGGCTGCAATTTGACTGGGAAGACAGTGGCACAAGGAAACTGATAACGGAAGATATGCCCAAGCTCAGCACAGGCTTCACTGTCAAATTACAGGCATAGAATTTAAGTACTGTAGGGTTCAAAGGAAAGGAGGTGCTGTGCCCTAACATCCTTCAGCCTTCTCTGCAGATAGGCACATGAACTATCGCAGTAGTAAGCCATGCAAAACAAAGCGGGATGAATCTTGTCATAATGGCACCACACACACTCCCAAATGAAACACTTCTCCCATAACCATCTTGTGCTCTCTTGTTAAGAGGTATTTACACCATTGTTTTTTTTTGTTGGCATGAGTCAGAATCACCAGTATAAGCTTAGCGGGCTTTATTTACTTCTCAATAAAAAAGAATATTTTAAATGTTTCATGATCAGAGGGCTATCAATATTTTATATTAATTACAGAGAAAAGATATCAGTAGAGCTATTTAAAAACCCTGCTAGCCTGTGAGGGAAGGGCAATACAAAATAAATGATTAATTATTAATTAATAGTGATGAATTATTGATAGCAGATGATGTGCCAGGGACAATGCTAAATGTTTTCATGGATTTCTTGGTTAATCCTCACAATGATCACTGGTGTACGGTCCCATTAGGAAGGATGTTTTCAGAGGTAACTAGAGAATGCTGGAGACTTTGGCTGGCGGTTAGGGAATACTCCCTAAATGAGAGACACACAGAAGAATGCTGAGGAGAGTTTTTCTCAGGGTTGAGTTTAGAGCTTTGAGAAAAGTCAGAAGGCAGAAGGGAAAAAAGGAGGAAGGGGGTGAGATTGGACATAGGGAAACTACATACTCAGAGAGAAAGAACAGATCCCACTGTGTGGAACAAAAGGCCCAAGACTATGCCCTAGATTTTAGCTAAACCCATGATCATGCTTGCTGCCTAGTGTGGGCTTTCAGCTGCTGCAGCTGGGCTAGAAGCTGTGGACAGAAGCAAACAATAACATGACAGTAACAGACCCAGAGTTTGGCAGGCACGATTTAGTCACAACAATAACCCTGTAAGTTCTCCACCCTCTAACGAAGTCACAAAGGCTGAGATCTTTGATGTCCTTGGAAGAACAAAACGTCAGTCCTGTGGTCTCTGCAGTGGGACTCAGAGCTGACAAGCAACTCCTCAGAGCCTGCGGTCAGGCCCAGGTCTGTCCAACCGCCTCTGCAGTCTCCACAACATAGCACTCTGCCCTGGTCTGGGAAGCAGATAGGCAAGTGGCAGGGAACCGCAGAGAAGCTGCACAGAATGACTTTTCCCCTCTTGAAATTCCGGCACACCCAGGGAAGAGCCTTAGCCTCCCGATGATACTGTGCATTCTGGACGAAACTGCAGCTCGAGAGAACTGCCAGAGAAGGAAGGTGCATCTTGCTTTTAATCATTACTAAAGGAAAAACATAGAAAAGAGACATCTTTCTTTTCCAAAAGGAGAAATACATCCTGATCTTAGGCCACGAATAGGAACAGTTCAAAAGATTCCATCCGGCTCCATCAATGAGAGACAGCTGTAATGTGTAACAAAATGTGAATGCCTGGTGGCAGAAGTCACCACGTACAGTTAGAGCCAGATGCTTTGGTGCTATAATCATTATGAATTACCCATCACTACTGGGAATTTCTCCCTTTTGACTTTGAGAGTTAGAATTTAAAAGTGTATAGGTCATTTCTAAGGTTTTCAAAAGCTATGAGTTTCCCTGAAAAAAATATTTTAGCCATTTCTTTTTTGGAAAACACATCATCAAAGAATGGTAATTATTTTATGTCACTCAGATGTGGTCATTTCACATACAGTGAGATGGTGCCCCAAAAATCTCTGACAAAGAAAAACACATGAAACTTTTGGTGCAGTCATCAGAAAATACCAAGACAGAATCCCATCTCACATCAACTTAGGGTCTGTCCAGAAATGTCCTCTGGGAGGAAACCATATATCTACTGCTCAGCTATTTTAAAGCCAGTGCATACACTTAAAAGTGAGGGTGCGTGGTTTTTATGCACTGTTCCATGATCGTTTCCAATTACGACATTGCCCTAGACTGTAAAAGGCACAATACAAAGTGCTATGTTTTAAAATACTAGACTCTACAAAAGGAAGGTTGGATATTTCCTGCGATCGTTTTGTGGCTGGGGAAATGAGACAGGCTCTCGTCCTTTTCCTTGCAGTTTATAGCACAAAGCTCTCTATTCACTGATTTAGAGATAAAAGTGTGTACATTTGAAGGTATTTAGGGATTCTCATGTAAAGCTTAAGTTGTGTATCTGTTTTTCCCTCTCGCGGAACATCTCTCCTGGCCTTTCCCCCATTTGTACATGGAGCACACAAAGGCGTCAGAGGAGGGAGGACTCGGGTGTTCACACTGTTTCGTGTGCAGAGTCTCAGAAGACTTCTCTGGAATTTCTCTCATTTCTTTTTTACACAAACACGTATATCTTGATTGTGACACAACCCACCACTTCAGCAATGGCTAAGTGAGCGTTTACCAGGCACTCTCCTAATAAGGGCTGGGCTGCACGGGACACACACATTGTGGACTTTCTGAGAGAAAAATCACACAGATGACCAAATGCACAAGATGACATTGTGCCACAACATGTGCACTAGGAACTGGGCAGCAGGATTGGGGACCAAGAGCATTAGCAGGAGAAGGGCACAGCTAGTGGCCAGGGCACTGTTTTATAGAGGGTCACGGGGGCTGCCCTTGAGTAGCCTCCAAAAAGGGAGAGGAGGAGCCCCACGTAACTAGGTAACTCGCGGAAGTCACCCTGATTGTACATTTCTAGATTTTTGAATATTTGCACTGCTACCAGCTGAGTACCAGGTCATACTCCTGGGGACTATGCTCAGCATTTCTCCGCTTGTATTGGGCCGGTTTATATTCCGCACGAGATCCTCTCACCCTTGAGTCTCTGCTGGTTCTGAACAACTTCACTTCGGCAATTCTAGCACTTGGCCTCGTAGGTGAGGCTTTCTGGCCACACAGCCCCAGGGCATGTCCTGGTACCCGTGATGGGTACTGCGGGATCAGGCAGTCAGCTGCACTTTGCAGCGGCCAGCTCCACGGGGTGTCCTTGATTTCCAGGGTTTTCTCTCGCTTCTTGCCCTTCCGCACCTTGGGAATGTGCAGGGTAACAAAATAACAGCCTATCAGCCTCTGCCTCTGGCCTGGCGTCCCAGGGAGCTAGACTCTGACACCCGCTCCTCGTGCTCGGGGTAAGGTTCCCTAACTTCATTTTTCATCTCTTAGCGTCTCAAATAGAGTTATTCTCCTGAGGGTTAACAAGAAGCTATCACAAATTTTGGTCAAATTGTGTACCAGTGGCTATAAAGAAATATAGTAATTGCTTTTTCAAAAAAAACCTAGATGCGAGCTGGTGGGCCGTCGGTTATCAGAAAGGAAATGGGCTGATCACAATGCTGCCGAGAGAAAGCACTGAGCACTGCAATGGGTGATCGATAAAACGAATCAGCCACAAATCCAGAATGAAATAAAAGCAAGTTCTCAATAAATTCTCTGCTGAGTCTCCCCTCCCCCGTCCCAATTCCACTTAGTGTTTATCTCTGCTTTCGAAGCCTCACATCAGTCTTGGGGGTCCACACTGGGGCCCTTCCCAGATACGCCACTCTGGGTCCTTCCCTGTAGAATCAGCTCTCTTATAATCAAAAACTCTCTTCCTCTCTTCATGTTTGGAACAAGTTTAATTCTAAGGTAGATGCCTTGGGGCCTGAAGTACAACGTGGACTGTATGGAAAGTGTGGGAGCATGCCGCATATGCAATCATGAGAAAGAACCAGAAACTCAAAGGCTCTCCCTTCACCCTTGTTTCATTTGGTAAGATCATAAACACTGGATGTAAGAAATCCCAAGGATGAGAGAAGGAACCTGATTTAACATCTCTCTCATAGCAAATAGAGTCATAATGACTGGTTGAGAAAAATGGCAATTCCCTTTCTAGAAAGAGAAGAATTATTTTTATGTTCTCAATGATAAAGGGAAACTAGGTTGCTAGCTGAGGTGTTTGATTATTGAAGGGCTGTCACTATGATAAGTAAACAACCCCTCTCACAAAAAGTCCCTACTTCACCGAAACCTTCCCTATCTGTCCACATCATCTACTGCCAGCTTTGCTATAGATGTTTACTTTCTTCTAAGGTTGTAAAAGGACCGTGATTCCTAGGAGCTTTGGGATTACTTTTCATACCTAAAAATGTCCATGGGACTTACAAATGTATTCTCGCCAGCATCCACCAACAAGCAGACCAGCTAAGATGGGCCAGGATCCCTGCTTGATGCCAGGGCTGAGGTGGCAACTGCCAAAAAAAGCTCTCTTGCTGAATGGGACAAAAGAATAATGCATATCTTTCAATGTGTGAGGAAGTATCATGATTTCATCATCTGGGGCCCTACTGTCTCAATGTCATGAGTATTACTGTCACCGCTTGCCTAACTGCTTAGAGGGAATGTGCCTGTGGTCACGTCAGTCAGCAGGAGAACAGGGGCACAAGCTCATGCTCACATTCTGTGATCCCTCCTACTGGAACCCTGCTCAGAAACCGCTGCGGAGTGATGCCACAAACTGTTCTCTGGGGTAAACACTTTAACAGGGTCGTTACCTCTCCTCAGTACAGTGTAACCTGAAGTTCACCTTCACAGTCATCAAGGGCTGCCAAAGGGCAGGGGAGCCGAAGGGGGGACTGAATTCCTAGGTCTTAACTTCTTTTGACTTAGAGGCTTCAAGACAAGTTGAAATGGTTTAAAACACTTTTGCTTTCTTTGAAGTCATGTTAGTTATTACATTTTTTCTGAGTAAAATACATTACTTAATATTTACCATCATCACTGATTTTTCTGAATATTGGCTTCCTAGATTTTTTCTGCGTTAAGAGATATCAGTAATTTTTACTTCTTCAAAAAATGTGCAGTACCTAATATAAAAAACTCTAACAAATTCTCCAAAAAGTGTTTTCATTTTGAACAAGTTTAGGATTTTGTTGTATTTTCATTTTTATTTGCTATTTTTAATTTTTCTTTTTTCATAATATAATTATATTTTCAGAAACTAGTATCTATGAAACATTTTAAGCTTTATGCAATACTTGATCCATCAAACACTGCTTAAGGATTCTTTTTTCATTTTGAAAAAAAATCATCTTGGAATCTTTGAAATCTTCCACATTCAATGCAAGATTTCTAGAGTCTATTAAAATTTAATTCTTTTAGAAATGTTTTCATTGGTACTTCTTTTTTTCTCCCCATTTTATTGATATGTACACGTGCAGAATTTAAGGTTTACAATGGAGTTGAGCATTTTGTGCACATACCTATCTTGTCAAAGTGACAAGGGCTTCCCCGCTCTCCTTTTGTCCCTCCCCCTACCCCCCCACCCCCCACCCCCATCCCCCTCTTTCGCTTTGTCTTTCGTTTAAAGTTCCATGAGATACTTGTGATCTGGGTCTCTCATATCAGAGAGACCATCCGGTGTTTCACCTTCTGCTTCTGACTCACTTCACTAAGCATGATGTTCTCAAGTTTCTTCCATTTGCCTGTGAAAACCTCCACGCTGTTGGACCTTACAGATGCGTACTTCTTATTGAGCGCCTAGAACTTTTAGTTTGAAATCTGAACAATGCATTCTGAGGTATTAAGTCATCTTTATGTATGACTATTACAAGGGGTTCAGATCTCTCAATGCCTGAATTCCATATGCATTCCCAATCTTCCCACTTGCATACAGACTCTTCCAAGTCATGTGTCCTTGGAACCTTCAGTTCTGAGTCAAGTATACACAGTGGTTAAGTCATTAGAGGCAGACGCTGTGAACCAAATCAGATCACACTGGCATCCCTCACTCCAGCCCTTACTCTTGTTTGAATCTATCTAGACAAGGACAGCTTCGGTCTCTTGTACAGTGGTCCACAATGCAAGCTATGCTGGCGCTTACTCTTACCAGCATCCTGGCACCCTCACCAGTGAAATGCTTTGTAGACTCTCACCACTCAATGGCCTGCATGATGAACTCTTTTGAGTGGGACAGAAGGCAGATAATGATCCCCAAGCTACATTTTAACGAAGCTTCAATTAAAAATGACTGAGGAGGGAATTTTCAGCACTCTGGCAGATTGCTCAGAATGGCATGTGGGGTGGACAGGCCTGTTAGTGGGGACAGATCTTGCATGTGGATTATAGCTCCTCATAGGTGGAGTGGCTATTAGTGAGAAAGTAGGCAAATACATTCATTTTACACAGTGGTGACAGAGCCGAGCCAACCTACTGCAGCGCATTGTGAGGAATGTTTCAGACTGGTGAAGGAACAGGACTGGGCCAGACATTTGTTCTTGCTGGTTTGGATACTGCATCAAGGAACAGGATTTTGAATGCAATTGGCTGGAGAAGGGATAAAGCAAGTAGCACAGTGCTGAGAAAGACTAAATATTATATTCCAAACCAAAGTGAAACTTATTTCCTGATTAGACCAGTCTGGTTGCTCTAGTGTAGTTCCTTATCAAGGCCAACCCAGAAAAGATTTTTTTAAAAAAATATAATTTGCTATTAGAGTGTAATATGCATTCAGAAGCATTTACAGATCCTAAGTGTTATGCTAATAAAATTGCAAAATTTAAACACTTCTACTTACTTGGTAACCAAACCAAGAAATGAATTTTTACAAGCACCCCAGAAACCCCTCTAGTGGCCCTTTTCATCATTATACCACCTCACCTCAAAGCTAACCACTAACTTTATTTCCAACATTGAAGATTCATTTTCCCCAGTTTGAGATTGTATAACACACATTATTTTGTGTTTGATATTTTTTTCATGCATTATTAAAACTAAAGTAGGGATAAGGGCTCTCTGGGTAGCTAGTCCCTTTCCCATCCCTCTCAGTAACTAATGCAGGCTGCTAGGTACAGAGTGATAGGAATCCTCAGAGATTTTTCAGAGGGCCAGGCTAGTGGCCCCACTGTAGAAAGTAGGTGACTGGGGTCCTCTTTCCCCTGAAGGAGTGATAGGGGTGAGCAGCATTTTCAGGGACCCATGTAAAATAAAAATGAGGATCCCTGTGCTCCAAAATTAAGAATTACCAGGTAATGACAGCACAACATTAAACCAAGTAGAAACCTTTCAATGTGAAGCCAGCCCTCTGCAACTCACAATTCACGTAATCACAAAACCAGCCTCACAGTTATTTTATAGAAATGCACACTATTTTTTATTTATCCATCCTACTATTGACGAACATGTTTGAGATGTTGCCATTTTTTGACTATTTTGAGTGGTGCCTGGATAAACATGCTTGAGCCTAGTGAGGATTGGATCCATTTCTATATACCGAGGGTGTATAATTATGAATGCAATTTGAGGTCTCAGGCACACATATGTCCAGCTTTGTACAAACAAGAAAAGAATTTTTTAAATCAATTTATACTTCTACTAGCAGTGTTCTGGAGTTTCAGTGTCTCCACATACTCATCAACATACGTTTAGGGTATAGATGGTTATACTCTAGTATAAATTTTCTAAATCCATACTACTAAAGTTTCTTACTAAATTCTGTGTCTTCAAAGCTCCCTAAGTGATTCTCTTTTAAGCCAAGTTAGGAAACACTGCTAATTAACTGACCCCTCTTGTAATGGTCCAAAAGAAAAAACGCTGTCCTCACTGCATGAGAGTCAAATATAGGTTTAAGGACTGAGGATACTGAGGTCATGTTATCAACTGCCTGGGAAGACAAGTAAGTGACAGCAAGGGAGACTGGGTGTGGCTGGGCCTGGGGGATTTCACAAGGCCACTCTGACATTCCCACGAGGGGGGAGCCACTCTTCTCTGTACTAGTAATGTGAAAGTGCATATGGAAGAGAACAATGTATGTTATTAAAGTTATAAAATCATTTCTCTAAAAACAGACCTTGAAAATTACCATTATAGACTCCTTTTCATTTTCAGCCTTCTAATTTTTATTTTAGATAATCAAGGTAAAATCACACCACTTCACATAATTACAGTGTATTTTAAATCTTTTCTTTTTGTTTCAAATCTGTAGGATATCTACTTAGCAACAGCATGCCATTTTCTTCTTTCTAGGCATATGCACACAAGAAGCAGATAAATATGCACATAATAAAGAAAATTCTGTCAAAATATATGGTTTCTCAGGAGAGAAGCTTAAAGTCTTGTACAACGGATGACATAAATAGTGGCTTAGGATTCAAATGTATGTATTATATTTGTGTTCATATCATGTTTAATTCTAGAAGAACACATTCATAGAAATGTTAGATGTAGGAGTTGCTATTTCTAAAATATATCATTAAAATGTTAATAGATAATGGATTTCAATATTTTATATTTTCAGTGCAAAAATCATTCATGAAAGAAAAATTTCTTATGCCACATCACATATGTTATATGGCGTGTATGAGTTCCTTTGTTAGATAACATGTGTTAAGATATATTATGAAAATTTCCATATTTGAACATTCTTCCATAATCTTATATAATTAGACATGCACATTTATAGCATCAATTGAAAGCTTCCTAACACTGAGAGATACGATGGTATTCTTTGTAGCTTCCAACCTGTTATTCCCATACATTTGTCTTCATTTTGGAAAATGTGAGAAGATAAGGTATTTAAACTAGGAAAGTGCACATCTCTGAATCCCCATTTTCCTCCACATGATGCTGGCATTAAGTCTTCTTTTCTGAAGATATCAAAGCATTATCTTATTATATGCCCCCATTAATACCATGTGAACTACCAGCCAGCTCTTAGGATGGATGGTGGGTGATTGGCTTCCTACTGGGTTTGGTTTCCATGTGCCTGGAAGGATGGTCATTAAATTCTCTTGAGTCTGTTTTTTCTGGAGAAGATGCACTTCCTGTGCATTGTTTCTCCCTTCCCCACTTTTGTTCTTTTAGAGAGCCATTAATGAGCACAAAAAAGAAAACAAAATAGAGACTGGAAAAATAGTACAATGCCTAGAGCACTCATCTAGCATCTGTAGGCCCCAAGTTTGATTCCTTAGCACCACATAATCTCGTCATGGTGGCACATGCCTACAATCCCAGCACTTGGAAAGCTGAGGTAGGAGGATTGCAATGATTTCCAGGCCATCTGGGCTCCATACTGATTTCAGGACCAGCTTCGATTATAGTGAAAACTTGTCTCAAAAAGAAAAAAGAAAAATGTAATTAATCTTTGCTGAGAAATTACCAAAACAATGTTCAGATTTATCCAGACATTCAGGATTGCAGAACATTTAGGATGGTCTTCCTACTGAGACACCCATCGAGTTACTTCAAGCAGTTTTGGGAAAAAGGAAACCAGTTATGCGGTTTTTATTTTCAAAATTTTAAGGTTCACATTAAAAAAAGTTTTCATGTAAAACGAAGCCTTTTGCTCTCATAGAATGAACAGAGTAGAAGTTAGAAGAAGCAGAGTGCCTCCCCAATGTTTCTGCACATCTTTTCCCTCTACACTTTGGTCAGTTCCCACAAGATTCTGTTAAAGAAGTGAGAGAAACTTCACTGAAAACAGATGTTGGGAGTGCACTTGGTGTCCCGACTGCTCCCTGCTCGGAGGTGCATCCGCAGGCAGTCAGGAAGCTGTGAGAAAAGACCCAGCTGTTGGAGGCACAGCTGGGCCTGCAAGAAGGTATCAGAGGAGCAACAAGTTTTTTGCCACTCTTATTTGCATGAAGGGTGGTAGGAAGAGAGGGAAATATGAGTAAACTGTAAACACCTGAAAAAATAGGATGCAGATACGGGAGAACTGATTTAACTGCTCAGGCCAGTGTGCTCCCCAAAGTGGGACTGGTGCTTCAGAGCAGACTCTTCCCTGACTGTCCTCTTCAATGACAAGATTCCATGAACCCAACTGCTAAGAGGATCTCCTTCCCACATTAGGTAAGAATGCAACACAAAAGGAATGAGTTCTTCAAAGATCTGCTACCCATGAAGTTCAACAACGTATAGGAATGGTAACTGATGCCCTATTATCTCTTGGGAGACTGGAATTCAACAAGGAGACTGCATTTCATAAAATATGCATATTTAGTGCCTAATTAGAATCTCACAACAATGGTGTAAAGGAGGGAGGACTGAAGATAATAGTCTCATTTTTCCAGCTAAATCAACTGGATTCTGTAAGATCAATATAGGAGAAACAACAGAGAAGCCATTAATCCTCCATTTCTCTTAAATTACACATGTTCTTGTGAGTTTCCAAGATGTCCTGGAACCCCTGTCCCTAGTCCTTGGCTATTCTGATGCAGAAGAATGGGCACAGCTTGCAATCCAGTGTGGATGGGCAGAATACAGAGCTAGGGGACTAACACTGACCATGACAGACACTCCACTCTACCTCTGTTTTAAAATCTGAATACAGCTAGTAAGCAAATGATCACTGATAAATTTGACATATTACTTAGCATAGATTATTTAGCACGCTGACAGCTTTAATTTTAGAATACAAATAGCAATTGTAAAATGAAATGCATGCACACAAACAAGACAGCTAGTGTCCCTCCCTGGGCTGCAGAACATCATCTCTGTGTCTCTAATGTCTAATTACGTCCATCTCAGCACCAATGTCTTATCCTGCACTTTATACATGTGCTTGTGTATTCTGTGCTCTCAGGCTGGCATTTCCCCGCAGTCTGATGTCTGAGCCCTGAACACACTGAGAACAACCACTGTGTGGAGGAGGCAGCATGGCCCTCCCCGGGGAGTGGCAGGGCATGGAGACCCCAGGATGCTCCTGACCTCCCTCTTGTTTGTACAGGAGAGACATTTACCCAGAGATGTTCCAGATCTCTTTCCCTGCAACTTATTACTGGTCATCCGGTATGGGGGGTCGGGGTGGGGAGTATGGAGATTACACCTAATTAAAGGTCCACTGCAGGCTTGTCATGTGGTAATAACTGCAGCCTTACAGGTAAGGTCATTGGCATCAAATGTGTTTTAACTGTTTCATCTCAAGTCGGCACCAGAGCAAAACCACAGAGGCTGGTAAGTATGGTTGAATACATAAATAACTCTGGGTAGATGTATTAGTTACTTTCCTCTTACTGGCACAAAATACTCAACACTTCAACTTAAAGGAAAAGAGACTTCTTTTGACTCATAGTTTTAGTGGGTTTAGTTCATAGCAAGCGGGCTCCAAGCAGAAGCAGCATGGCAGAAACATGTGAGTGGAGGAAAACTGCTCACATCGTGGTGGCCAGGAAGAAAAAAGAGAAGGGATGAGCTGGAGATAAGAATATACATTCCAGGTCATGCCCCTGGTGACCCATCTCCTACCAGCACATTCAACAGATGAATCCACTCAGGAGTGCAGAGTCAATCACCTTCCAAGCACAAAGACTTTTGGGGGAGCAATTTACATATAAACTTTAACCATGGGTATTCATACTTCTTTAAATCCTCCCTTTGAATAGATAATGAAAGAGAGCTGTTGGAATGGGAATGAGAGAGAGAATATCCAATTAAAATTAAACATTTAATCAAAACATTTAACAAATGACTTGGTTAAAAAGCATATAAGAATGTATTTCCTAAACTTTGATTTAAACATGCTTTAGAAACCTAACAGCTGAAACAACCCCATAGACCGGTTACCAACCTCAGGTTGTAACCCACAGGTTGTAACTAAAGAACGCCAACTAACCCCACAAAGAGAGGGAGAAATGATTAGTATTTTTTCTTCTTCTTGTTTTTCTTGAAGATTCAAACTGTAATATGAGGAGTAAAGTGACATTGAATATAACATTAATTAGCTAGCAATTAAAACTAATTGACTTGCTTCTTTATTTTTCACAGTGACACTGACTTACTCTAACGTGTTTAGCATTTCCTGAAAAACCTACTGATGGAAGGAAGTCCTCATGATTTTGAGATACTCTGGTAAGTTCTAATGTGGTTTCTGAGAAGATGCCTCTTGTCAAAGAATTCCACCAGTTAAATAGGTCTATCCATTTACACAGCATGGAAATGAAATTTCAAGATCTATGACAATACACGGCAGACTACTGCTATGAGCTGAATTTCATTTTGTAGCTTAGTTTCATTTTAAAATTCTATGGTGACATATTTAGCTAGAGAAAGAATATTAAATCCAATTCTTGTGTATTTGGTATAATTCAGCTCAAGTGACTCTCACTTTCACCTTACTTTATGTGGCCTTAAAATGCTAGGTGGGCAGTTTTTGATGCCCAAGCTTTATTTTAACTGTAAGATTTCAATATAAGTGGAGCTTCCTTTTTTTTAACTTACTATATTTTTTATAGTTCTGCCTGCTGTAAGTCACGATTTGGTTCAAATAGCAAATCTACTTGTAGCCCTTAATGTGGCTGAATAAAATAGTTACTGTATTTTTCAAATCTGTGTTATTTGAATTAATCTAGGTGGATGGTTATCTACCTGCTGGTCTGTATATGAAACAAACATTTACTATCTAGAAAGGAGATCAGCAGACATTGTATGGGAAGAATTATATACAAATTTACTTATATTTTATAGTCTCCAAAGTCTTTGTTACAATGACTCAACTCTGTGATTGCAGCAGAGAACATCCAAAGACAATCCATACATGAATGGGTTGGCTGTGTTCCAATAAAACTTGACTTGCAAAGGTGCTAACCACATTTTTCAGACACCCAATCTAAACGTTTGCCAATTACAATTGTAGTTCTAGATCACCTACATCTGTATCAATTAAGCTTGTTCAAAATGCATATTCTCAGGCCCCTAACATGAGAACCTGCTTGCTCCAGATGCGCAAGTCCTTCCAGGGCATGTCCGAGCAGGAGGCACTATGATCTAGACCACAGAGACAATGGCTGCTTGGATCCACTGGGCAGATGCAGGTCTCATTGGTCACTTCTGTTGTCCATCCTGTGATAAGAACACTGGGGCCTGTCTGCAGACTGACATTCTCTGAACTAAGTTACTGGGGCAGCACGAGAAATATTGAGATACTTTTTTTATTTCTTTCACTTTTAAAAACATAAAGTGAAATAAAGAGTTACTAGATTCACCACACAGATGGACACTGGCTTCATTGCTCAGATTGTGTCTTTCATCATGTACTGGTTTACAAAAAGAAGAGGAGAACCTCCACCAGGCAGGGCCAAGCTAATAGCACCCCCATGAGCACAAGTCTGCTTTCTTTCTGACTGGTGTGACATTTGGTGATGGTTTAGACCCGGGGAACAGAGCAGCCTCTGTTTTCAAGATGTGATGGGATGAATTTTCTCATAAGAGCTTCAGAGCATTTCCTGCAAAGAAGTTGTACTAACTATTAGTACTAAAATAATACTAATGAGGTCAGTCAGCATCATTTAATAAGAAAGTGATGCAGTCGTGTATGCCCTAATTCACTATGTTCCAGTCATGTATCATATTATGCAAAAAAGAACAGTAAAAATGTTCAACTTAAATGATAAATAAGGCTTGGGATATAGCTCAGTGATGTGTCAATCCATAACACCACAACAAAGATAAAAAAGATCAAAGGTGGTTATATAAGATACAAATTTATATCTGCTACCACCATCAATGATAATCTTATTCTAATGGAACAGAGGTCTTTGAGATTTTAGCCAGTAATTTCATAGAGTCATAATTATAAACAAGACTTAATGGTACCTTCCACTCATGCATGTCACAACTTCCTACTTAACACCAAGACGCTTTTTCTACTTTCAGTGCTACTTCTGTTAATGTGATATGCGACTTTAATATTAACAGAAAACGTGCAATCATCCCCACTGACCTCGATCTCTCTCTTTCCCCTAGCAGGGTCTTCACCTCCTCTTTTCTTCGTCCCATCTCTTCTAGTATGGCTACACCATTCATCATTTTTTAAATTCCTTAGAGTTGGTAAGAATCCATAAAAATTCAATAGAATTAGACTTTCTAGAGATGATGTATAAGTAATGGTCATTCAATTTTTTTCCCAGTTGAGTTTTCTGCACAGTGATAGTTGAGAACCACTGGCGTATACCTGCCATTTTGAAGAAATTTTATATTCCTCAAATACACAGTGATCACCACATGTATCCCTGAGCTCAATCTTTCCAGTAGACTCACAGGAATAATTCAATTCCTCTGAACAGTTGCATTCACTGACCCTTTCAACTTTCTGTTATTCACTATTCTGTCTTGTACTTAGCTCCCTCATAGCCTAGATTTGCGCTCATGCTTCCTCAACCCTTTTGCTGGATTCCCTCTTTATAGTTTTTACTGGTAAATCTCTTCCTAAACACAGGTGGATAAAGTTCATGCCTTGCTCTGTGCCTGCCTAGGAGAAGTTAACTTCAGGAGACAAGCATCTATATATTTTATGAATGGCTCTGGATTTAAATATAAGAACCTAAACTTTTAGTCTATTTTCAAAAAAAAAGTTTAGAAGTCAGAGTTGCAAGAAAAAAAATTAAAGAAAACAGAAGTATAAAATTCACAAAACATATTACTAGATAAAAAGATTAAGAAACTAACAAGGCAACCATCAAGTCAGAGATTTGAAAAACATCTGATATGTCAAGGTCAAAGAATAATATTCAAGGCAGAAGAGTGGAATTTTGAAAAATAAAGACAAGCAGAAGTCTATGTTCACACCAAAACTTGTCTATGAATGCTTATAGCTGTCTTCATAACTGCCCCACATGGAAACCAAGTGTCCGAAATATCCTTCAATAAGATGGTCAAGTACCAGTGGTGCTAATACCCAAAGGACACCATTGACCAATAACAGTGAGGAAACCTGCACCAGGGTAGATAAACCTGAGAAACATTGACCTGAGTGAGAGAAATCCCAGCAAGAAATGGTGTAGCATACCTGTAGTGCTACACTCTGGGAAGCTGAGGCAGGAGGGTCACAAACTAGAGCCCAGCCTGGACAACTCAGCTACTTAGTGAAGCTCTGTCTAAAAAAAATTAAGTGTGTGTGTGTGTGTGTGTGCGTGCGCGCGCGTGCGTGTAGGTCCTGGATGTTCTAGTCGCAGTAACACACACACACACACACACACACACACACACACACACACAAACACATGAAGAAGTCTTAAAGGTACCTAGTCTATGTTATTCATTGATATTCTCAAAACAACAGAACCATGGAAATACAGACTAGACCATCTCGTTTCCAGGAGTGAGCGGCCCAGCTACAACAATTTACACGTGTGAAAATTAAACTATATGTTCACAGAAAACATCGTAATACTTAGTAAGACTTTTAAAAAGCATTGGGAAGATTCATTCATTTAAGTGTAAACACTTTTATTTAGAAATTTGTTAAAATAGTGCAAAAGGGATGAGATAACATAAAACTAATAAAAATATCCAAAATCAAGCTAGTGAGAATATCGACTTTCCAATTTTCTGCACTTCCTTTAAAATATTTTAAAGAATATATTATGATTTATTGCTAAAATAAACTTAAAAGAAAACATCGTAAAAATTTTCAGCAATAACAAATAATTCCTGAAACCCTTAATAAATCAATACATATTTGACACTATGTGCACTGGCACAATGGCAGGGTCCTTAGGCCTCTAGCACTGACCTGCGGGACCAGCACACTTCTCACGTCAGCTTTGCAGCTCCCAAGCTCTGTTATGCTGCCTTCTCCCTTATGTGACTAGAAAGCAACAAGATGATTTTAAATTCAAATTTCAAATATTCATTCAAATCCTATGAAAACCAGTTCTTATTTTACAGTATTCTGAGAATGTTACATTTCTTCCTGTCTTTGGAAGAGGGTTTCTTCCTAAAATGCTATTTGTCCAAATCAGATTAATTTCTGGAAGAGCTCCCTTTCCATTGTCAATTGCATTCCAGCTGGCAAATATTCTTCATTTCCTTTGGGATGCAGGAGGTCTGAATTCATCTCAGACAATATTTGGTGCCTGGCAGCCTGTTGTCCTGGCATGCTATCAGACAGTTTATGACACAGAGCTTCAAATATTCCAGGACTTCCTGGTCCTCAACTGAAGTGAGGTCAAGAATTTAGAATGACTAGGGGAAAAACATTTCAAAATGTTGACAAAAGAAATCATTTTTTTAAAAAAATTAAAGACAAATTAGGCAAATACCTAAAAGACATAGGGGTAAGCAAAGACTTCCTTGACAAGACACAAAAAGAAAAAGAAATTATCTTCATTATTAACAAATGGGATCTTGTCAGATTAAAAAGTTTCTGCACAGCAAAGAAAACTACCAACATTGTAAAAAGAGAACCGACAGACTGGGAAAAATATTCACCATCAACATCTCAGATAGCAAGCTCATAACTAGAATATACAGGGAGCTGAAGAAAAGTAAGCTTAACAAAATAAAGGATCCTATTGAAAAGTGGACAAATGAAATGAAGAGTCAGTTCATTCATGAAGAAGTTCAAATGGCCAATAGATACATGAAAAGATGTTCAACATCCCTAGCCATAAGAGAGATGCAAATCAAAACAACACTAAGATACCATCTCACCCCAGAGAGAATGGCCTACATCAACAAGTCAAATAGTAATCAGTGCTGGTGAGGCTGTGTGGAGAAAGGAACCCTCCTGCACTGCTTGTAGGAATATAAATTCGTACAACCACTCTGGAAAGCAGTATGAAGATCTCTCAAAAGAATGGACATATATGTCCCCTTCGATCCAGCGACACCCCTCCTGGGAATATATCCAAAAGAGGCCAAAACAACACATAGCGAAGGTATATGTATACCCATGTTCATAGCAGCACAACTAACAATAGCTAAAATATGGAAGTCACCAAAATACCCATCAACAGACCAGTGGATACACAAATTGTGGTATTTATACACAATGGAATACTATGCATCTATAAAGTCCAACAACGTGGAGGCCTTTATGGGCAAATGGAAGAAACTTGAGAACATCATGCTTAGTGAAGTGAGTCAGAAGCAGAAGGTGAAACATCGAATGGTCTCTCTGAGATGAGAAACCCAGATCACAACTATCTCATGGAACTTAAAATGAAAAACAAAGTAAACCAAGGGTGTAGGGTGGAGAGGTATGGAGGGGTAGGTAGGGGTAGGGACAAAAGAAGAGTGGGAAAGTCCTTGTCACTCAACTTCATTGTAAACCTTAAATTTTGTGCTTATACATATCAATAAAATGAGGAAAAATTAAATGGCTCAAAGAAAGAGTAAGAATCAACGTAACGATAAGGTGCATAAGGAGACCTTGAAATTTCTGCTTTGAAGCAGGATTCCTTACCACATCAGGTTTCTTGTATGCTATATTGAAAACTGCAAGTAGTCTGTGGGGTGGATTCATTAATTTTTTTTTTTTAGTTGTGTGTGGTGTTTTTTGCTTTTCTTCCTCAAAAGGCTACTTAAGGGAGTGTTACTAAGTGACACCAATGTAGGGCAAACACCCACATGTCTTTTTAAATGCTCTGGTTGGAGAGAAAGTTCCACATGAAGATTATTTCAGACTTAATTTGTTCTACTAGCACTAACGACTTTAACAAATGAAAAGTAAAACTTCAATTTCTTATGACAATATAAGTTTATTTGTTTTACTCATGTGAGAGTTTGGCCATCTGGTGGTTTTCTTGTGCCAAAAGGATTCAGAGACCCAACTTGTCAAAAACTCTGACTCCATCAATCCCTAGGCTGTCAGTTCTCTCTCTCTCTCTCTTTATTTTTAACCCAACAGATGAAAAGGGCTAAATGAAGAGAGCCACTTGCTTCTATTGAACCAGGAAGAGACTGGTGACACTTCTGTTTGCATTCCATAGGCATAGACCTGTCACTTGGCCCCACATTGATAGGGGAATCTGGGGAGTAGTATAGGCTTTCAAATCAGTAACCATATGACTATGCTATGTCATGTATGCAATCCTCTTAAAAGTGTGCAATCATCTTGTGCAGTGCCCCACTTGGATACTTGTACAGGTGGTCTGTGCTTTACCAAGCTTTTGGAAACTAAAGTTTCTTGTCAGTGAGAATTAGAATATCATTGAGAGGAAGGAATGAACTAGTTTAAAAGAAGTTTAAGCTCTAAGGATGAAAGAGAGAAACTCCTCTTCCTCAAGAATCAGGGAAGCACAGTGAGATTCTGACAGGGGTAGAGTGTTTGGAGATGCCCTGAAGCTGACTGGCCCGACTGCACTTGTGGACCATTCACAAATGAGGCAGAAGTTCTGAGACCAGCTGGAGCCTGGCAGTTATGAATAGCTTCTGAAAGCAAGCGGAAATTATTTTTCTGGTATGAATTACTTCTGTTATCCTAAATGCTCAATCAAGTGTAAAAGTTAGAGTTGATTTCTCTTAGCTGCAATGTGAGAAATTTGGAAAGTGGTGCCTTCCTCCAATGACTGAGTTGAGATCCAGTGAACCAAGAAGTGACCAGTGCTAGTGGGAAGTGCAGGGGGCAGAGGGTATGGTGCGAGGAAGAAGAGGACTTAGTCTGGTTATCCTGCAATGTGTATATGGTGGTGCCCTAAGAATTGCACTCATTTCCACTAAATTTGTAGATCTTTGCCACAAAAAATAGTCATAAAAATACAGTGCATGACAAACTGTATTGTCATAAGCAGTGATTCAGAGAAACACACATGCATATGAATAAACATTTAATTCTAACTATTCCTATGTATGGTTGAATTTGTACATGGAGGAAATATGTAGTCACACGACACTTTGGTTTGGGTCAGGATGGGAGTAAATGATGTCCAAATAGAGCAACTTAACTTGTGGCACGTGGAGAAAAGCTCACTGACTTGGAGACTGGGAAGCTGAAAATGCAGAGTGTCCCTGCAGTGCGTAAGCCTTGAGCAGATGCTATGGGGAAGAGGCACTGACTCAGGTAGACTGTGGTCCTAACAAAGTTGGGTGGGCAAATTCGGTGGCCTCTCCACTTCCCTCTGAGCTGTCTACAACAACAAACGAATACCCTGCCTGGATCTACCCTGGGAAAAGCTTGTCTTAGCTTATTCTAAGCACTGCTGATTCATTGAAGAAGCAGAATTCTAAATCCGAGTCAACGAATCTACAAGACAATTGGGAAATGATGGCTTCAGTGTTTAAATTGCGTTTGTTTCCCATAATGCTGTTTCTCAGCAACTCGGTTCATTTCCCATGCTCTGCCTCCAGGGTCCAGAAGAATCGCTTCTGCTGGTAGAAGAATGCTGCCCAGCAGAAGGTCAGACAGCAGGCTGCCCTTGCCTTTGTGGCAGGAAAAGAAGTGCCCTCCTATGATCTATGGTCAGCATTTCTTGGTCCATTCTCAATATATCCCAAGTGGGATTTCACTCTGGCTGCAAAGTAAGAAATAATAATAGCAATCACCAATGTAATATAACATATGAAGAGTGACATTCTTTTAAAAGCCTTTAAAAGGTTACCAGGAGAGTTTTATGGCTGCACCAGCTCAGAACACTACCTTGCTTAAAAGCGAGGAAGAGGGTGTTTCTCTGGCAGCCCCAGAAGGGCCACCACCTAGCACTTGCATTGCAGTTTCTCTTCTGCTGATGGTATCAAGACTGACTGCACCAATATCCTCCCAAGACCAATACAAGGTAGGGCTTCAGCCGCGCAAACCCATATTGCTATAAAAGTGATCTTTCTTTTTAAACTAAACAGCCCTCTTGGTAATGCAAGGTTAAAGCTGAGACAGTGGAAGTTTCTGTTACTGTTCTCCAATTTCCTATTGCTTAGTGTATGACTGAAACTAGATGTCAAAGATAAGAGCTACATATTGTCCTAAAAAGGAAGCTTTGGGGTGAGGGGAGTCTTACTAGCTTGAGGATTTCCTGAATGTCCTCCAAGTATCAATGCTATTGGCTGACACATCTGAGCATAAAACATTTCTACACAGTCTTCAAGGACTTCAAATTGTAGTCCGACCACACAATGGCTTTGTGAAGTGTACACATGTATCTACGGGGGAGAAGACAAATGTATGTTTATCCAAAATTATCTGGGTTCTTCATAGACAAAAGGCTTAAAGTGCACGAGCCTCCTCTGGAGAACAGTTAGGCCTCATTAGAGGTTTTGGTAGAGAGACACTGTTGCCCTGAGGAAAGACAGGACGTGGTTAAGAGCCCAGCTAGACCTAGACAGGTGCATGCTTCTGCCTGCTCTCAAGAGGGATACCCTTGCTGAGTCCTTGTCTATACTTTTCATGTGTGTTCTTATAAAAATTCTCAGAAGTGGATGGTGTACAAATTACCAGTACATATTTTCCATGCATCCTGACTGACTGCACAGTTTCTAACTATACCTTACAAAGGAGCACATATTTTAAAGTTGGAAATCAGCTGAACTATTTTTAATGATATTATCAATAATCCTCATCTTTACTAAGAGCCTGACTTTTAAAATGCCTCAATTCCTGGTAATTTTAGTAAAATCACTCATCCATTTAAGGTTCTGAAGAATGTAGCTGATGGAAGAAACCATTTTGGCTAAAGGTGTCTAATGACGCATTTCTATAACCCCTTTTATAGTGTCAAGTCCAAAGGTGCTATAAGCTCCATCAAACAAGCTACAGACAAACTGAAGCTTGAAGGTAAAGCTTTACAGTATTATATGAACACATCAGCACTTAGCTTGGCCAGGAAAGCATAGATTTTGTGAAATTGGTCGTTTGGTTTATACCCCACGTAATCCACTTAGCTATGTTTTTACTAGAAACATCCCATACATGCTCACTCTCTAGTAACAAGGAGATAATTCACAGCAGCTATGGGCTTACCCCCAACGCACTGCCTTGAGTCATCAATATTCCCTCACTCCTTCAGTGTTGAAGATACAGAGATGTATGCCAAGAACAACCTCAAGCAAAGTCCTCACCTGACCTGAGCCTCAGTTTCTACATGTGAAATATAGTCAACTGTATCTACCACACAAAGATTCTGCAAGGACTAAATAATAAAATGATATTTGACACCTTTTTGGTTTACAGCAAACAGCACCAATACTGTCATGTCTGATGCCGGTCGCACATGAGCAAGAAATAACAATTCAGTGTTAAAGAGGAGCCATGTCTTTGATTCTGCTACTGTATTGGATCTAAGGCCTGCTCAAGACGTTTTATGCTTTTCTCCTCAAACCTGCCTGTGTTCTCCTAGAAAGAACTATGAAAGTCATCTCTGCACTGCTGAAGTTTTAGCACACTATTCGATAAAAAGAAGAGCGCAGTAAATTACTCCCGAACGAACACACTGAATCAGAAACTATACTCATCATGGATCCAGTTCCTATTCCCCGCTAAGATCTGTCTGCTGTAAATAGCAAGCTTTGTTTGCTCTAAAAGGCATGACCTTTCCTGTGTTCTCAGGCAGTAAGTTCTTAACTTGGGAGGCGTTTGGACACTGCCCTCTATTCATGAGCTCTGTGGATCACCTGTCAACCCTCTACCCTGCATCATGCCCATCAGGAGCCCCAGACAACTTTTTTGTGGACATTGCCTTCCAATGTCTTGCGTATGTTTACTCCTGTCTCTACTCAGTCTCTGCTCTCATTTAATTCTCACCTCTGCTTTTTTAGAACATCATTAGACTTGTCTACCTCTCTTGACTACAGTGACTCATTTTCCCCATT
The DNA here is from genome assembly GCA_004027205.1 of Ctenodactylus gundi. Classification (NCBI taxonomy): domain Eukaryota; kingdom Metazoa; phylum Chordata; class Mammalia; order Rodentia; family Ctenodactylidae; genus Ctenodactylus; species Ctenodactylus gundi. The sequence goes on from PVKB01000117.1 coordinate 353,205, forward strand.
CAGAGCTGCAAAAGCAGCCACAATTTCTCAAAGATTTTTTGTAGTGGTCCATTCTTGTTTAAACTAATACAAACTCAGCAGGAGGAGGTCCTACCTAACTTTCCAGAATTCCTTTCTCCATAGTGACTTGCTTCGTTGGACTTTACTTAGTAGCTTAAATACTTTGTTTCTAAATTTTGCTTTATTCCCATACTTCTCTACAGGTAAAACGTGTTTATTTTCATATTTTTATCCTTAAAATTCTCTCCAGTTTTGTGTCCTGAGTGAAATTACACTTTTTCTCTGGAATTTTTTCAAATCACCTTTCTGAGTAGACAGTTCCTAGTGTCCTTTCTTGAGTGTGTATCAACTGTTGTTGATGCTCAGTTCCGTATAATCATTTTAAAGTTATTTTAAAATGATGGTATGGATCTTGGATAAATGTGTCTCATTAATTATAACTTATTCATTTGATGTTGGATGTTGATATCACTTTGTTTTGCCCCAAAGTCCAATGACATGTTCATTCCATATTTAAGGTGGAGAATTTAAAGTAATTCCAAATTTAGGAGTGGCCACAGATGTTATCTATAATATCAGGTACATCACTTATTTGGTGTTGTTTTTAAAATGTTTTATTTATTTTTCTTATATTTTGTGACTTTAATGACTAGTGGAAAAAACTTTCCAATAAAATGTATCTGGGAAGAATGAAAGAGAAATGGAAATATAAAGCCTCACATTTAACTGCCATGACAGGAAAATTTCAAATTGAATTCCAGTTTGAGCTATTTAACACTCTGAAGAAACCTCTCTAATTTCACTGAGCCAGGCAATTTTTTTCTTCCTCTGTGTGGCGATGGAGTCTGCAAAAGAAGAGCTAAGGAGCTGGCATGAGACAATGCTATACTGTCCAGTGCAGGTTGTACAGGATTAGAGCTTGTTCTCTATGCGGTGACTGGCTGGAACTCTGAAGGCATTGACAACACATGTAGGTGACCAAAAGTCTAAAGCACAAGAACACCATGAAGTACGTGGAAATGCTCTCCCAAGAAGCTTCTGAGGTCAGTGGAAATAGGTGTCTCGTTAGTGCAGTAGGCAGCATGTCAGTCTCCACAGTGGGAGAGCCCAGCTAACCTGCCGGTGTGTTTCTCTTCACCTGTGGTTAGGTGGGGCGCCAACTGCTGCCTCAGTAAAAATCTGATGAACTAACAATTAAATAGAAACATGAATAAGTGATTGAGAGCTCTGTGGAGGTCCAAGACAGGATTTGATGAAGGGTCTCTTGGGGAAGCTGAGCAATGAAGGATTCATAGGAATTATCCAGATGAGGGGAGATTGGTAAAGTGGAAGGTCATATACTCAATCTAGCTGGTGGGAAGTGAGCAAGTCCAGGGCCTTGTTATCAGCAGGAAGTGAGATCCACTCAGAAGTTCTGGAGGAGAGAATAAGGTAGAAACAAATCAGGGTAGTGGGATGGCACTGGATGCCAGTGAAGAATAACATGAATGCAGAGAAAACATTATGAGCCACTAAGTTTATATTTGCAATGGAAGGGCAATGGGGGATTGAAGATTGTCATGAACTGTTTCATACTCCTTCAATTAAGAGGTGGCATCTGACTGTGATGATGCCCAGTAGATATATGAAAGTGATATCCTGTTCATGAGGATCCAAGTTTGAAACTGGCAGCTTCTACTTCCCGTTTCTTGGAACACTATCTCTGGGTGTCTTGAATTCTGACATCACTCATTAGGAGAGGATATGGGCTGGTCTCCTAGTAATACCACAGTGAAAAAATCCATCATTCCAGTTGCTCTTACCAAAATACCAGACATATGACCCTCCCTGCCAGCTGAAAACCACCAAGTGACTTCAGCCAGTTGTCATGCAGACAAGTCACTCAGCTGAGTACCATCAAGTGTCCTCAGCCAAGGCTGTACAGATGAACCACTCAGCTGAGCAACACTACATGGCCTTAGCCAAAGTTGTGTGCAAAAATCACCCAGCTGAGCACCAGTAAGTGACTTTAGCTAATTCTGCACAATTAGTGGCCAATCTCAGGACCACCACGGAACCTCAGTCAATATCACACACACACATCACCCAGCTGAACACCACTCAGTGACCTCTACACAAATTACCCAACTGAGCACCACTCAGAAACTTTGGTCAATGCTGTGCAGACAAATCACCCAGCTGAGATGGGTCCAAATCCATAACCCACATACCATGGTTGCTATTTTAAGGTGTCACTCTCTTGGATGGTTTGTCACATAGCAACAGATAAGTTAAGCAGGACTGTTTGGGGGAGTGAGGCAGGACATGGTAATGCACCCTTAATTTCATCTGGCTTTTTTGAAGGTTTACTGACAGTGCTATTGTTTTCTGGAAAGGATCTTCATTGTTGTCCTCTTGTCTCGGGTTCTAACTTTGCTTCCTTTTTCCACATCTCAATTTCTGACACTAACATTGAATTTGGATTTATTTGTATCCAAAATTCTACTGCATTCATCTTCTGTTCATACCCTTTCTTACATAGTACACAATTCATAGCACTGAATAAAAATCACACAGATTATGACGGTGTAATCTTGTGTGTCAGGTAGAAGGAAATGAGCTCCGTAACTCCACCAAGGATATAGATTCTGTTTTCCAAATGTTCCTTCTCTTTTCTAGTTTTTTTTCTCTGCATGCTTGATAATATCTCTATGTCCCTTGGCCTGGAAGTAGCTAGACGATACTTGTGACCTTCCTCCTTGGCTCAGGCTGAAGGCCGCACATGTGGCATTTATTCATATCTTAAGCCTCCTTCAATCTGAACACTCAAATCTGGTTTTTAATTTAGAAGTGAAGAATGCAACTACACACATACTGTGAGATTAGCCTGTGTTTCACGATGCTTCTAAGACTCCTTCCCAAGTCTGCACAAAGTCTGATACGATATCTAGCTGTTGGAGTATTGTCTCTATCTTAGGGACATTTTGCTTTCATAGAAAGAGAAGGATGTTTCATTGATACTAGAAGATACATACAAGGGTTTAACTGATTAGATTACCAGAGCAATATAATTTTAAATGATAAGTAACATAATACACACACACACACACACACACACACACACACACACACACACACACATATATGGCAACTGTTAAAAAATAACTTTGCTTCCATACCACATTTTGGATTAGAAGTACACACTTCTTTTTTTTCTCTGATAATTGATGCTGTTCTTGGCATGCTACAAGCTTTTATTATCTGCTATGTCTTCAATTAAATCAAGAACCAATCTCTGATTATTGATTTCTGAAAAGGATAAATATAACAAAGCAACTTGTATCAAAGTGAATTTTCCTTATTAAAGCAAAACCCCCATAACTCAAGCTTGTAATTGATATGTTAAGCTGTCTTGCATTTGCCCGTTTTCCTGTTAAAATGAATCTGTAAAACTAAAATGTTGCAAATGAGTCTTAATGAGTAATCAGATTAGTTTGGCAGAGTGAGCTCTCAGAATCCCATAAGGATTTTACTTGAAAAGCTGAATGCCCTTGAAACGAAGACGCTGGATGTGTAGAAAGGTGAGTGGATGTAAGTTACAGGTCTTAGGGAGCCCCCAATAATATTCATGCATTACAGCTGTATAATGCTTTATATGGCTTGTATTACCTTCAGGTACATTATTTTTATGTATACTTCACAACAATTCTCCAAAATGGACATAATTATCTTCATCTTGCAGATGGAGGGAGTGGAACACATACAATTTAGGCTCATCACTGCCATTGTTTATCTAAGAGTGCTGTGGCCAAAGTGGGTCACACGCATGATTACTAAATGAGTGTTTTCAAGGCCAGTGTTACCGACAGCGAAATGCCTGTCTGGCACTGGGCAAAGCTATCTGGATAGATGGAACTTGTAAGGAGACCTGTGTACCTGTGTTGACTTTTATAAATCAGTCCTGTTTCTGGAATAATCATTAAGACACAGTGTAATTCGATGAGAATTTGGGGTCCTTATTTCTCAGGTTGCGATAGCTTTAACAGAATGGAGACAGTGACCCAGTTTTTACTGCACACTTACGCTGCGGCTCTTCCATCCCAAGCATGAAAGGACACCCAGCAAAAGGACAGGAAAAATGTCTAGGAAACCTCAAAGATTAAAGACCCCATAAAAACAGCTTAGTTTAGATGGATGTCAAGTGACATATTGAAATCAAGGGCAAATACCTAGTGGGTTTTTGGGATTTCTCTGCCTGCCGAGCATCTTACTTGAGATAGGCAGCTGGCCTCAGAACTGGCCTTATCACCTACAATGCCAGGCCACGGTGACTGTCTGCACCTTGCAGCTATGTCATTGGCCATGATGATGATGTGATATGGGGTGTTTCTAGTAAGTCAGCTACCAGATGCCCAGGTTAGGCAGAGAATGAGAAACTTTGGGAAAATACTTGCATAAATATATTTCTCATTGTTCAAAAACAAGCCAGATAGAAATATCTTCCAGTGTGTTTGTACTATTATGAGAATTACAAAATATTATATAAATCCATTTTTACAAAAGTTATTCCAAAATTTATCTCAGTAGAGAACAAATATTTTCCTCCTGAAACTGTTGCTAGAATCACTCTGAGGGAAGTATTGGGTAAAATCAAAAGCGGTATGTAGCATTGTGCTTGTACAAAATATTTACAAAATGCTCTGACCTTTAGATAAAGGAAATCCAACCAAAGTTAAGTGGTGCTTATCACTGGGAATTGGGATAAATAGTTTATATTTATATTTTTCTATCTATCCAAAATATAAGTACTTAATAAAAAATTGTTTCTCAATTCCTATTCATGATATTACAAGGCTATCTTTAATCTAATCAGAATTACTACTTATCAAGTACATATTATTCTTTTTCCTAACCAGTTATTATGGGTTTTCTCCTCTTATCTGCAAATTTGTCCTGAAAATTTACTATTTTCCAGACACGGCACTATGTATATAATGTGTGTGGAATTGAGTACAGCACAGAAGTAACATACTGCACAAATACAGATGATTAAAAGGTTTTTGGTGAATTCAGAGAAGGTAAAACAAATTGAAAGATGAAATTAACGAGAATATCTTTCTGAGAATGTTAATACACAAGCCTGAATGTTTGAAATATGGGTAGGAGCTTAACTGAATGTTTGAAATATGGGTAGGATTTTAACTTGTTAAAGCAGAAGTGAAAGGCATCTAAGAAAAGGGCAAAAACTAGAAGGCAGGTCATGGGTTATTATTATCCCAGATCCTGCTGCCAACAGGTGTGCAGCTTAGTGGAATACAGATTTGGAATGTAGTGCGTGCCTTGCCCCATATGCACAAGTCCTAAGACTTAAGACCCATCACCACACGTATGTGCATGCACACACTCTCTCTCTCTCACACACACACATGAGGGGAGGGGAGGGAGAGAGAGGGAGAGAGGGGGAGAGAGAGAGAGGGAGAGGGGGAGAGAGAGAGAGAGAGAGAGAGAGAGAGAGAGAGAGAGAGAGAGGGAGGGAGGGAGGGAGGGAGAGAGAGACTGAGACTCTGACAGACAGACAAAGTTCAGATCAGTAGTCCAAGAATGTGATAAATGCATTGAGTTCTGGAACACACATCTCCAATGAGTAAGGTGCAATGATGCAAGTCATCTGCTTTGTCCCGGGGCCTTGAGATCCTCCTGTCCAAAACTCACATCATGGAGAATCCCAAAGTTCTTATGAAAAGGCAACTAGATCTTTTGAGATGGTCCAAATGTCAAATATTCCACTTTTCTCTTCCCACAGACATTCTACTATCAATATTTTGTATACAGGAAGAATGCCACCCAGAGGAACAGTTATGAACAAGAGTGAGAATGTGGTGCAAATAGAACAGAATTTTTAAAACAAATACCAACATAAACAGCTTCTATTTAATGTATTTGCGAACTTATCTTAGGCAGGAAATAACCAATACTTTCATGCTACGTATGTTATGTATGTATGTATGTGTATTTATTTTTGTAGAGCTGGAATAGTGCTAGGCAGATTCTGTAATGCTGAGCTACTCTCGTCTGCCATATTATGCCCTTTAACTTAGAGAAATATAATGGCTAAAGAAGATTCATCTTTCCAGGAAGTAGTTAGTTAAGGGCTTTCTCAGAGAGGGCCTTGCTGCATTCACGGCATCAGCAGGGCTGTGGGCGCAGGCTTCAGGAGAGAGCTGGACCAGCAGCCAGGCCCAGCCTGCACATGCACATTAAGAGGTGGGCCAGAGCATGTGATGCTGCCACGTGAGGTTTCTCTCCTTCATGCTGCTTTATTCCATCACGGAGGTAAATTCCCCCACTTTTATTTCTCTGTAGGATAGCAATATCACCTTGTCCCTTTGACTTGAAAAAAACAGAATGAAAGGAATTTAAAAGTGAGCATTTTCCTGAGGCTGCTGGTGACCTTGGGGATATATATTGCTCGTCTCTACTAATGCTCCAAACTGCTCCTCTGGCTATCCCAGTACCCTCTGTAATCACAGTCTGGTTGTCTCACTCTCAAGGTACCAAAAGTTCTCCTGGTTGCAGAGGTCCAGGAGAGACTGGCCTTAAATCTGACTGCTGATTAAGCCTTCACAGAGGCTAGACCTGCTACTTTACTGTAAGGTATAAGTCATTTGTGTCCTCAACTTTGGCTTCCCACCTTCAGGCAACCATCAACAGCTAAATAATTACACAATTTTAAGGGCAAAAGTTAGAAGTTGTCCAGCACCTAGTAGGTGGTTCTACTGAGAGGAATCTTTTCAAAGGTGATGCAGAGGAAAGTCATACTGTGTTGGAGCAGACTCATCCTGGCTCAAGAGCCAAACTCTGCCTTTCTTCCTCAACTGCCTTTAGTGAGACACATTGGGAACTTTAAGTAAGCCAACACGGGTGCATTTACACCACAGAAATTGGCAACCATTACAAAGCAGAGATCTGTTGTTTTCCCTGGAAACCTGGAGAAAAGTGTTAAGTTTGCATTAATGCCTGGATAAAAAATATTTCTAAGTCAAGAAAATATCCTGTCCAAGGAGATGGATGTCAAATTTTACCAATGACAGAAGGGAAGGCGTGGCAGCTGATGTCTGGCCCGACATGGCCACCTGCCACCCCAAAAGCCTCTATTGGAAGGAAAGTCACGATTTTGAAAGTCAGTGAACATTAAGCATTATTTGTTGAGTTGTCAAACAATCTGGTGGCAGATATAAAAGATAAGACAGGAGACATCAACTTATATATCATTTTTCATGTAATGTTTTGGAAATGGTAGCTTTGGATTTGTGGGCAAAGAGCTCACCAACGCTTTGTCCCAGATGTACCCACTTGAGTGAGAGCCGGGAGGTAGAGCAGGCGTGTGGAAAGAGAAGACCGAGGCATGGAGAGCATTCTTGGGGACAGACTCTGACGTGCAGACGACAAATGAAAAGTGATGGGAGGTCTGACGGAGAGGAAGAGGCATCAGTGACAGCCACGGAGACCCTAAGTCCCTGTGCTCAGTCTCACTGCTCATTATTCCCTCCGTGTTCTCAGTCTGCATTTTTTATGTTGACCCATGTTTAACTTACATACATATCATTTTTAAGATTTGTCTTTCTCTATTTATTAAGTGTGGATCCTACCCTCAATGTCCCTTAAATAAAATGAAACAATGAGAGACTGCAGTATTTTTAACATCTTCAGCCTCTGCTTCTTAGCTTGTTTCTGCTCTTCTATTATTTTTATATTTTAAAATCTGTAACATTTACGTTTCGTTCTGTAACAACAAATACTACACACTTTGCTCACAGGTTGATTTTAGAAGTTACATCAAATACATTGATAATACTAATTATGTTCATGGTAGTCATAGTTTAAGACAGAATCTCATTCTCGGTTATTAAACTTTGGTCCCTCGAAAGGGAGTTTTCCAAAATTAAAGCCAAATGATAATTATTCCCTATAATTCTGTTTTCAGTACTTTTGCTTTACATATGGGCAGATTTCTCGAAGTAGTTTCTGCTTCTTCTGAGTATCAAACTATCTTTTTTTATTATTCATAGAATGAACACATGCCTTCTCCCCCTGAACACTCAATCCCTTCCCCACTTTCACCATCCCATTGGTTACTGTAAAAAGGTTTCTTCCTTTTGAGGTCTGCTAGTGAGATGTTTTTTTTTCTGGAATTTTCTCATGGAGCTTCTGGTTTCCTTCATCAAGAGTTTCCATTTTATTCCTTTTTTCCCCTTTTATTGATATGTATAACTGCAAAACCTAGACTTTACATTAATCTTGAGCATTCGGTGCACATATATATCATGGCAAAGTTACAAATCCTTCCCATCTCTCCTTTCAACCCTCCCCTACCCCCCAATTCCCATTATTTCCCACATCGAGTAATTGCTATCTGGGCTTCTCAGAGAAACCATTTGATATTTCACCTTCTGCTTGTGACTAACTTCACTAAGCATGATGGTCTCAAGTTGCCTCCATTTACCTACAAAAGCCTCCAACCTATCTGTCTTTATAGATGCATAGTATTCCTTTGTGTATAAATACCACAATTTGTGTACCCATTGGTCTGTTGATGGGTATATTGGTATCTTGCACATTTTAGCTATTGTCAGTTGTGCTACTAGGAGCATGAGAATACATGTATCTCTCTTATATGTTGTTTTTAACTCTTTTGGGAACATTACCAGAAGAGATATCACTGGATCGAAGGGGATATTTATTTCCAGTCTTTGAGAGTCTTCCATTTTATTCTTCAAGGAGTCTATCTTGTAGATCTTCTTTTACTCTTCTGAAAATTCTTTTACTCTTAATTGTCCACCTTTTCTTCTCTGTTGACTTATTTTTTCTTTTGCTGGAACCCTCATCACACAATACATATTTTCAGAAAAGATGCATGAGGTAAAAATGTTTAGATCCTTCATGTCTGAATGTGCCCTCAGTTGCTCAGAGATTATTTAAAACTGGAATAAGTAGAGCATTTTATGTTGATAATTTCTCCTCAGAACTTTGCTGGCATTTGCCTGGTTCCTGGCAAAAGCATCAGAGTACCCCAGCAGGTCCAGTGTGTGAGAGAGGATGGAATGCTATGTGTCCTTGCTATGGTGGAGCCTAGCAGGCTTCTCTAGGCCTGGCAGGGTCTTGTCCTGGGCCAAGAGGAAGACGTTTTTCACTGAGACATCATCTAGATTTCTCCTGGTTAGATGATAAAGAATATTCTCAGTAACTTCCTTTGCTATTAATTTTGTGCTTGATTTTTATAACTTTCTAGAGAATAATATGCATTCTACCCAGTTTTCCTATGAGGTGCATAATTTTGAGAACTACTGCTAAGGTTTTGTTCATTTTTCTGCTTTTATAGACTAAACTTCTCTTTCATTTCTGAGAGGATTATTTTGTGCTGGTTCTGGAAGAATTCCACTGGCTTAACAGAAGCATCCCTGTGCTTTGACTAAAAATGAGGACAAAAAGCATTAAGGATTTTGGTACTATCTGGAAAAAGAAGAACAGTATCAGAAGACTAGATGTACTGATTCATTACAGGAATAATCAACATCTTAAGTAATATACTGTAAAACAGAATAATCACAAGTATAGATCTCTTTGTACATATAGATACATATTTTATATTTTTATGGAAACTAGTTCACAATTTATATTTGCCAGGGCATTCTAAATTGTAGTTTCTCTGTTTGTGTTCTCACCTTTGGTGCTTAAAATAAAATCGTTGTGTCACTATTTGTATGCATGTGTATTGGCTACATAAACGAGAGTAATAGTGGGATAGATGTAAACAAATAGTGTGCGAGTGGATCGGAGCCAGTACAGCTGGTATTTCTCTCTGACTGTACATTGATTGAGACTGAAAAGACTAGAATGGTCCTTTAGCACAGGTACATGAGGAGTACTGCAATTACTAGGGCACTGAGGAATTCTACAGAAGCACAGCTTGAAATTTGTAAGTTATGAAATATGTGGGAACAATGGTATTTAGTCAATTTAGCTGGGAACCATCGAGCACCTGTGAAACACATGTGTGTCACAAAGGCTGATTCATTACGTAAAGTAGTTCTGGCCTAAGAGAATGCTTCAGTTGGATAACTGGGATCTTGGCCTTCCTAGTAAATTCTTGTTCTTTCTTTCTCTTCTCCCTGATTATCTGTTATTTTGAGGAGAGAAATCTCTTCTGGAGCTTCTAGAGCTCCTCCATGTATTTCACATATCAACTGTATTCGGACAATATATTTATTAAATTCTATTTGGTGACAAATGTATTGTACAAATGGCCTTAAATCATTTTGGCAGAGGCTACAATCAGTTTTGATCATATTTTATTTGAGCCTTCTATCTGAAGTGGAAAAAACAATCTAAGAGTTATTTGAAATTAGATTTTTGTGTAGGCATCACTCCCCAACAGAAATATCTTTCTGGTAGTCTTCTAGGGTGGCAATAAACCATGCCTAACAAAATGTGTGCCCTGGTGTTTCTGAATCCCTCTGCATCTGAGCTGGGCTTGTGACTTGCTCATATATTAATAAGAAAAAAAGGACAACTAAAATATATGTAATAAATGGATTTTAAAAATAACTCAAAGGATAAAAGCACAAGCAACTAGTAATCATATGAAATAGCCTCAGTGGGCTGAGATTCCATTATTTGCCTATTGATTTGAAAAATATTTTAAAATTCACTAATTAATATTAAAAAGGTTATAATAGAGTAGAGAAGTACAGATGATATAAGGTTATTATACTCTCATAAATTATTTGTTTAAAGCATCTTACCAAGTATTTATTCTAAATACAATGTATATACTATTTGGCCCAGCCATATAGTTTTGAACAATGTCTTATAAAATAATTTACTCAAGAATGTAAAGATAGTTGTTATGGGCTGCATGTTTCTCTCCAAGACTCATATGTTCATGTTGTAACCTCCCATGTGATGATACTAGGAGGCGGGGCCTTTGGGAGGTGCTTAGGGTCTTGGGAAGCCATGAGAGTGGGCATCCCAAGTTGGATTAGTATTCTTAAGGGAAGAAGAAGAGAGACCAGGGCCTGTTTGTGACTCGCTATCTTCCTCTCTTTCTTTTTCTCTCCTTGCCATATGAGACACAGTAGGAAGGCAGCCATCAGCATACACGGAAGAAGGGCTTCCCTGAGTTTTCCAACCGCTGGAACCTTGCTTTGTTCTTTTAAGGTCCTAGAATTATGAAAATTGAATTTCTTCGTTTAAATCATTCACTCTATGGTGAGACTAAGACATGAGCAATCAAGTTCACTAAGCAACATCTGTGGATATCATCAACACTGTTTAATCTTTACCTTTAAGATCTTACTACTTAAGTTACAGCACCTGCATTGCACAAGTATTACAAAGTAATATTGCATGGCTATTTGTATGTACTGAGGTAAGAGGATGAATAAACGGTAAAATAATGAAAAAAGTTGTAGAACAGAACGTGCTCTAAGATTTTATTTGCTGGCTTTCTGAAAAATATATATGCTCATTTATAGGTTTATATGCTTCCATACATGTTCCTAAGTGCACACAGAAGCCTTTTATTCTGATTGTCCCTGAGGATTGGGGGTACTGAAGTTGGTCAATGTGACAGAGAGAATGAAGGAGACTTATTGATAACTTCCTATGTATGCTTATCTGCAGTTTTTTCTTACCTTGCAATGTGTAGCTTTTACTGAAAGGGAAAGAAAGTGAAATGCTTCAGTCAGCCTTTCAGCCACTCCTTGAGGCACAGATCACAGCAGCACTGTGGCCTCATGTGTATACATGGCATCATGTCAGGTGGCACTTGCAAGTGCCTGAGTGAGTAGGCAGCAAGGAGACTTGGGAGACGGCTGGACTTCCCAGGAGGAAAAGGAAGTCATGTCCTTCCAATCGAAGAGTGACAGTGTTTCTCATAACTATGAGCACCGAGAGGCCTGCATGAATGAGCAGGAGAAGGGATGTCATGTGGGTCCATGCCCTGGCCCTGGGATACCCGTCTAAAGAGCAATATGTTCTCTGCAAGTGCCAAGGATCCCGGGCAAGCTCCGACAGCCAGGCTCTGGATTCAGATGGTGGAAAACGAAATAGCTATTACTGACAATCGTGCTGTTTTAAAACGCTCCCTTGACCCCTCATGTGGCTTTCTCATCTGGAAAGTACGCTGGGTTTTCCTGACCCTGAAAGGTGTTTTGTGAGAGAATATATTATTGTTGTTATTTGGTGTTCAGACAGAAGCACACTCACTGTCAAATTTCACCTCAATAGATTTATTCTGTTAAAACAGATTTATAACCTTCTTCTTAAAAAAAAAAATCTTGAAAGCTTTTGTATCACAGTGTTAGGGTTCTTAATATCTTTTGTATCATTTCTTGTAAATGTGAGAAATGTGATTGATCTCTGTTATGTGTGTGTGACAGACCCAAACCAAAGCATGGTCTGAGGCGAGCAGACCTTGAAACTCGCGAGTAACTGGAACATTTTCATTACCCATGCCACACTGTATGTCAAACAGGCGTGCCAATCCATTTGTGAATCTGAGCGGGCTGAGGCACATGCAAACTTGTATGCCTGGTACAACAATATCATTTAGCGTTCTCTTCCGGAAAGTATGCTGGAATATGTATAGAAGTAACTGAAGAGCAAGCAAATAAACACCATCTCCCAGTTCAAACACATGGTCCTTAAGCAACGAGAAGGAGGGACAGGAAACAGCACACCTGCAAAGAATCCTCATCAAGCTGAACAACGGACAAGTGTGAGTCCTCAGCACAACCTGGAAATACATGACCATGGTTGAATGTCATGAGAAGGGCAATGAATAATCTACCAGAGATCAGCTGTATTTCCAGTTACATCGACTGACAAAGAAAACACACATCTATTTACTGAATGGCACTATCCCTAATTAGTTAGAAAGACAAATCGAAAAGAAAAGTCTTTAAAAAGAATGCCTAGCTGGAATTCTTAACAAAATGATACAAAAATACATGGAATACTAACAATTGCACATACAAGTTGGAAAGATTTAAAAAAGAAAATTAAAGTTTACTTTTGGTATTTTAAACCCTAAGAAGTCAAAAGTTACACTGAAAAGATTATAAGGGAAAGGAATGACTGAGAAAAATCTCATGGAAAGATGAAGATAAGGCCACACAGGAAGTAGAATATTCTGCACATAAATTAAACAAAGGCAATGAAAAGTATTTTGAATTTTAATATTCCATTAGTATACTATGTATATAGTCAATAACTGAGTATCACAAGCCATATTAAAAACAAATAATTAAATATTTCAATAAAGTTGGCATCGTTGCCTAGCATGTACAAGGCCTTGAGTTTGATTCCCCCGTACCACAGAAAAAATAATCAGCCAGACATAGTGGCACACATCTATAATCCCAGCACTTGGGAGACTGAGGCAGGAGGATTTCTGTGAGTTTGAGGCTGGCATGGGCTACATAGTGAGTTCAGGACTAGCCTGAACTACAGAGTGAGATCCTGTCTCAGATAAGTAAATAATAGACAGAATAACAGATAGATAGATAGACAGATAGATAGGTAGATAGATAGATACAGCAAGTGGAAAAAACTTCCATAAATTAATAGAGTTGCATTAGAATTTTTAGAAAATAGTATCAGTGAAGATTTAAAATTGAAAGGGTATTTTCAGGATCAATTAGAAAAGCTGTTATCAGGGACTGCAGTGGTCTGGGCTCTGTGGATATTTATTATTTGGTCTAAAATTGACCTTTTATTGACTATATCTTCCTGGATTGGTACTTTCTTTCTCTCTTTCTCCTCTCTTTCTCCCTCTCTCTTTTTATCCTTCTTTCTCCCTCCTACTACTTCCTTATTTTATTATAGCATCCTCATAATATCATTTTTCTTCTGTGATTTTGTTTTTCTTGTGCTTGGTTCCTTTCAGTATCATTCATTTTGAATTATATGTCATATAAGTATAGAATATGTTAGTCTTTTTTTTAATTTTTAAATTATCATTTCAAATTTCTGCCTCATGTTTTAGACTCTTTCTTTCTTAGTAAAAAAAAAAAAACCTGTAACATTTTTAAAGCAATTCTGGAATCAATGTTTGTAATAATAATGCTATTATATATTTTATTTTATTTCTTGGCATTATATACTATTGGAAGCAATATGTTAGGATGGCAGAATTCGTAGGATAATTACATGGCTCAAATGAGTTGATCTTCAAGAATTCTGGATTCAGTTTTTGGGCTTTTTGTTTGTTTTGTTTCTTTGATTTTTTTAAAAAAAAATTGTTGTTTTTATTTTTTGGGACAGTTTTCTGTGCAGTTCAGGTTGGCTTTGAACTGGCTGTGTAGCCCAGGCTGGTTTTGAACTCTGATCCTCCTGTCTCAGTCTTTCAAGTGCTAGTATAATATGCATCTGCCACTGTGCTCAGCTGACTTCTGGCTTTAGAAGCTTGTTATGATAACTTAAGAGATTTATATTGGACAGATTCTAGTAACATTTAGATACACTATGGCGGAGTACAAGAGTAGACACAAATACTAAGCAATATTTAGAGTCCAAGTACAGTCAGACAAATTTTGAGCATAAAAATTTAGCTTTTCAATTTGCCTCCTGCTGCACAGAAGATGGCAGGTGATTCATTTCCACATTTGAACTGTTGTTAACCACAATAGGTGAAAGAGAGCTGGATGCAGACTTCGGCTCTTATGTCACCTTCAGAAGAAAGGGAATAAAATTGTAGTGCAGAATGACCTATCCAATTTCCATGACTGGTGCTAATTCACTTTGATCTATCCTTCACCATAATTTCATTGATCGGGAGGACATACATATTTATAAGTGTGGAAGCAGGCTGCTGTTGTTCCGTTTGTAATTTACAGCAACAAAGAATTCATTTAGATTTCCACACTAGAAGTCCCAAGGTAACTCTGTCGTGGATACAAACTCTCTGCTGTGTAGGATTCCTAACATAATAAAGAATAAAGAAAAACAACACTACATCCTGACCTGAGCTCACGGGTAATCAATTCACATATTTACTGCGGAAACAATAGCACCGTGCAAAACAGCGTCGTTACTACAATTTGCTGATGAAAACCCTTGGGAGTCCAGGAAGTGCCTGCCTGGAAAGCCGCTGATTAATCTGAGTCACTTACGCTTTGTAAAGAGTTATTGTTTTAATCATAATTAACACTGAGTACTTACTCATGGAAAAGTTGCTGGGGAGATTCGACTCAATCTCTAATGAGACTGATGGCTTTTAAGCTGTGAATCATCAATGAGTATACAGAGTAACACCGGAAGCCAAATGGGAGAACAATTATGCCTTTGATTCCAGAGGCTGCATTCAAAATTTTGTCATGCCACATAAGATAACTCAAATTATCTCAGGTTACATGACCACGGTTCATCGTCTTTGTATACCACAAAAATACTTCCAGAGCTCAGTGGAATAGGGAAAGGTGATACAAATTCTACAAGTAATGTCAGCATTCCAGTCCCTGACATGTCTAATAAAATACCATAATCAGGGGGCGGGTGCATAGATATTTCACTAAACAAGTCATACATGGCCGATTAATAATTATGTGAAAAAGATGCTCAGTAGTACTAGCAGTTAAATGAATGCAAATTAAAATCACTATGCATGTGCACGTGCACATGCACACATGCACGTACTCAGAGAAATTAAGAGGACTGTTTCAAAGAAGCCGACAATACCAAATGTTGGCAAGCAGGAGGAAAAATAGCAAACTACCTCCACCTCTAGTTGAAAACAATTGGGCAAATTCTGGAAATGTCAAACATGTCACCATTGACCACAGGACCCAGCAGTTCCTTTCCTAGGTTTCTAGCAAAGGGTATGGAAGGGTTGGTCCTCCCACAGACATGAGTTTGGTGTGCACGGTACGACTCATAGTAACCTTGCAAATGCCCATTAGCTAGTGACTTGAGGAAGATGTACCATTTCTGAACAATGCAGTTTCATTCATCAAGAAGAGTGTTATATGCAATACCTTTGAAAAAGATCTTGATTACACCAAAGGAAATAACTCAGATGGGTTTATTTACTGTGTGAGTCCATGGATATGATAGTTCCAGAAAAAAAGGTAAAATTTTATCAGCACAAAGTAATCAGTAGTTGCCTGGGGCTGAAAGCGATAGTACAGGGGAATGTGTCAAATATGGGAGAGAGAATACAGAGGTATCTAAAACTGGACCAAGCAACTGCACGTAATTATCAGAAATGATCAACTGTATACTGACACTGGGTCATTGTATGAGAAGTGAATTCCATCCCAATAAAGCCATCAGAGTCCAGTAAGCTGTAAACTCATGATTTATGAACCCTTGTACTTGTTCCCATAGAAAAATGAATTTACTATAAAATTAAATCAATAAGCATGGCATGATTCTACAGTGCCAGCATATCCTTCTCCTGGAAACATGGACCGGTATCCTGACATTTCCTTTCAGGAAACCAAGAATCTAGATGGGCCTAGATGATAGAAAGTCTCAGATTTCCTATTATGACTTCAGTTCACTACGTGTTTTCGTGTCCCCAAACCACCCGTTAAACTTTCTCAGGCACTCGGGGTACAGCTTCTACAGCAGCAAGGTAGGCCACGCCCGAGGTCAGGCAGTCAGCAGAAAGCAGGAAGCTGTCCCACAAGGCAAATGCCCATGGTGAAAAGCACCAGGGAGGTTTTGAAGGAGTTCAGGTCGCGAGAGTAAATACTGTGCTATAAGTACTATTGCTTTGTAAGCAATACTACAGCTGTGCAAGTGGCGGGAGAGACACAAAGTTGAAAAAGCATTTTGTGCTCCTCTGTAAGGATGGTTAAGATTGTTACCAAAATACTCTGCTTCAGATATAAAGGAAAATTGTCTTGAGAGTTTCTACATGGGCGATAGCCTCCATTTCTCTGTCACCTGTAGAAGATTTGTGAAACATCACCCCCTCAATCCCCCCTCAGTCTTAGTAGGAATGCAAGGAGCACAGGGCAGGCTGACAACTGGAATGAAAGCATAAATAAGCCTGGCTTGGGGAACAGCACTGCAATTACCAAGAGAAAGTGGATTCTCCAGGATGCTACAAGGCAGATGTCAACATCAATTGGTTAAATCCAAGAACTGTTGACTGCATTTCTCATCAACAATAGAAAATTCCACACCTAATTCCAACTCATGTTTTAGAAGCCCAGAAATTAACAGTTACATGCAATAAAGACAAGCAACACATTATTAACATTTTGTTGCCACTCAGAATTCAAATAAGAGATTCAAATAAACTCCTCAGTTGTCAAATTCATAATGAAAATTTGGCAGCCGATCAACCTCTGCAGGAAGCCTCCCTTCTCTTTTCTAAAGAAGTACTTCCTGTGCACACGCACGCGCATGTGGGTGTGTGTCATGTACAGATTTCTTGTTTTGAATAGGATCTTCCTGACCTCTCCATAATGACTCCACCTTATATATAGTTTGATTTACGTATCATCTCATCCCAGTATGCAAAACAGCTGTCTACCATTTATCACACTGCATGCAAACAAACACTAAACACTAATTTACTTCTTTTTCTCTCACATTAGACTAGAATTTGTTAAGTTTAGGGAAGTGTGTACAGTGTGTGCTTGTATACATGTGTGTATGAGTGTATGCGTGCATGTATGCACATGTGTGCATATGAGTGGACAGTTCCTGAGTTATCATCCATGGTTCAACTTGTTTCTTGACTTTACTAAGATGCCACGGTCAAATATGTGGTACGATGTGCTCTCGCCATACTGGGCGGCGATATTGTTGAATCACGAGGGTAAACAGCCAATACCCTACAGCCTCTAGACTTTCTGGTATCAGCACCAATTTTGTGGGAGGACAATTTCTGCATGATGGAGGTTAAAGGAGGTGTACATAGAGGGAACATTAGCATCAGGTTTTCATAAGGAGCATACAAACTAGGTCCCTCATATGTACCTAGCAGGTAGTGTTCATGTTCTCATGAGAATCTAATGCCACTTCTTATCTGATAGAGGGCAGAATTCAGGTGGTCATGCAGCTGTACATGCAGATGAAGCTTTACAAGCTGTGCAACTGCTCACCTCCTGCTGCGTGGCCTGGTTCCTGACAGGTACAGTTACCAGTACCTGTCTGTGCCTCAGGGATCGGGGCCTCTTCCTCTACAACGTACTGTGCAGCCAAGCTAAGACCTTCTGTAGGCTAAGTGTACTATTATCAGATATTTCCAACTTATAATATTATCAACCAGGATAAGTTTATCAGGACATAACCAATTTTAAATTGAAGAGTAGCTGAAGATACATATATGTGTACGTGGGCACATATATACTTACAAATTTGCCTATTTTACTAGGTCTTTACCCAGAATTTCCATTTTTTTCTGTAGAGATGTGACATAGGTACATGAAGTAATTATAAAATTCAACACAGTAACATATTAGGATTTTAAGTGACATAGAAGGTTTTAAAGGATATAGATTCATGATTAGAGATAGTCTAATATGCAGCATGATCTTATTTCTAGAAATACAGGCCTAGATTATAAAGTGAAGGTTTTAGAAACATTGGATTTTTGTTTTTAATTTTCACACACCTTGGATTTTTAAGCAAAAAGTTCAATTAACTGTAATAAGAAGTACATGTTCTTACACTAAATATGGTTACAATTCATAACTGTAGTTTAACTAGACCCATGAAGCTTCAGTGTTCTCAGCATGACCTCCTCCGAACGTCAGTTCTCAACTTCACATCCTCTTCCTCCTGAAGCCGCACCTCTCACCAGACAGACAGGCCTCTTGCCTGAGCCATCTGGTCACCCTCCCGACAGGCTGCCTGGGCTCATCTTTCCAGCCCTGCCCTGCATCTTCCCAGGTAAAACCCCTTAGACTTTAGCTTACAATCCTTCAGGGGAAGGTTCCCTGCCATGCTACTTGAAGTGCAGTCTTCTTCCTCTTTTTTTCAAGTTTGATTTGTAAAAACTTGCAAACTTATAAGAAAGTTATAAAAAGAAAACAATGAACTGTCCTTTGCCTGGGTTACTGATTTTATCAGATTTGAACATTTCTTCTCTCTCTTTCTATATATATATGTATGCTTATGTGTTAAATGTGTATACACACATATGTATTATCTTGTATAATGTTGTTGTTAAATTGATTTCTGATCTGAAAGTAATTTATTTGCATGTAAAATGAACTTTTCCCCCAAATAATTCAGTACTTCATTACAAAAGGACATGATTACTGTAATCATGCCACAATAACAAAGTTCACTCACTGTAAGCTCTTAATACAACTTGAAGGGCCCTCCTGGCCCGGCCCTGGCTCCCGGCCTGGCCCTGGTTCCCCACCTGCCCCTGTCGTCTGCTGTTGGCCCAGATCCCTTTGCGTTTGCCCTGGGAGTCTGGAGCATCCACTACAGACTGCAACAGTCTCTATCTTGCCCTCATTCCCTCCTACGTCAGCTTTCCAATGCCTTTTTCCAACTCTCTTCTTCCGATAACTACCCGCTATTGAGTTTGTGTTTGGATTTAAATTCAGGTTTTGTGACTTAATAACTGTGGAATCATGGAGTAGCTACTTAAGTCTCTGTGGCTCAGATTCCTCATTTACAAAATGGAGAAAGAAGAGGTAGCTGCTCTGTGGAACGGGTGAGGTGAAAGCTGGATGCTCAGGTCAAGACCTGAACGGTGCTTGGGAAGAAGCAAACAACCAGAATGTATTTCCTATTTCTCTCCCCGCCGCCATTTTATTGATATGTATACATGCAAAATTTAAGGTTTACAATGGAGTTGAGCATTTTGTGCACATATGCATCTTGTCAAGGTGACAAGGGCTTCCCCACTCTACTTTTGTCCCTCCTGCTACCCTCCTGTCCCTCCCTCCCCCGCTCTACCCCACTGTTTCTCCTTGTTTTTCATTTTAAGTTCCATAAGAGTTGTGATCTGGGTCTCTTATATCAGAGAGACCATTCCATGTTTCACCTTCTGCTTCTGACTTACTTCACTAAGCATGATGTTCTCAAGTTTCTTCCATTTGCCCCCAAAGGCCTCCACACTATTGGACTTTATTGATGCATAGTATTCCATTGTGTATAAATACCACAATTTGTGTATCCATTGGTCTGTTGATGGGTATTTTGGTGACTTCCATATTTTAGCTATTGTTAGTTGCGCTGCTATGAACATGGGTATACATATACCTTCGCTATGTGTTGTTTTGGCCTCTTTTGGATATATTCCCAGGAGGGGTGTCGCTGGATTGAAGGGGATATTTATTTCTACTGTCACTGTTCCATTTGTTTCTCAGGCCCAGGCTGAAATTCACCCTCTCTGCGAAGCCTCACTGGTCCCCCACCTGTGAACGTCTGGCCTGCCTGTCTCCAGCCATCTTCGACTTCCCTTTTAAACTATCCATCAAATTTATGGAAGGTACTTTGTTTGATTGTTCCTTGTTTGTGTTTAAAGTTTTTGCAATAATGACTACTCAGTGACTTATTCAACTTTGAGGGCCTAATATATAGCAAAACGCCTGACACATGATGAGGCTTCAATATCTACTTTGTGAACTATGAATGAGTTCCAAGAAGTCAGAATGAATTTCAAGGTCTAATAGTCAAAATAATTTTCCCAAACTAGGCTCACGATTGATTTTTTAGGGAAAGTCCAGATAGGTTAAGCATAGAGTACATGACTCATTCTTCAGGGTCTCAGACTACCCTAACATCCAGGAAAAGTTATTTGCATGCAGCATGAAACTCCAAGTGTGCTGATTTTCAAGCTGTTAAAAAAATACCCATGAGGAAATCATTTCTTCTGAGTAGTCAGCTTCTCCCCATTTCTTCAGCACTAAATTCAATGTTAGATTTGCCTTTTTAAACACAGTTAACAGGCAGGGAGATGAGAGAATTCCTCTCAGTGAAAGTGTAAACTGTGAAAGTGTCAGGTTTATAAGCAAGGAATGAGGGAATACACAAAAAAGGGGCCAAGGGTGAATCAGGGACACATGTGGGATATACCAGGCATCACTGCTGTGGTCAAGCGTCAAGACTCAGAAAAAAACGTCTCTTTTCTACTGAATCTAAGGGGAAATATACCAAACGTCCAAGCAAATGATTAAAACAAACATTTATCTATGTTTGTAAGTTAAAACTCTCACATCCGCTTTCTAATGCTTTTTTTCTCATGTTAAGGTTAATTTCATATCATTTCTATTATTTAAATGTATACCTGGCAAAATCCAAACATATAATGATTAACATGAATGGGATAATACAAAAGGGATTTTGTTTGCTTGTTTGAAAGACTTACATGTTTCTGAAGAAATGTCCCATGAAAAAGTCTTCAGGAACTCATTTATTTACAAATTAATATTTAAAGGAGGATATTTTACTTTTTTATTAGACTAAGTTAAATTGAATTAGAACCAAATGTATGACAGTTTTGATTAAGATTATTCACAAACTTTAGGTGTATTTCCTAAGATTTAAATATACTTACAATAAAAAGTTCTTTGGGGGAAACTTATTTGGAATAAACAATATGGAAAATATTTTGTCCTTTTGCTTAATGATGATAACAATGAGAGCTCCTATACTATAGTAGGCCTTTACTGAGGACCAGAAACAGTGCTAGATGTTTTTAGCTGTCTCATTTCTTTTTCACAACTCTCTTGAGGATTTGTGTATTTATTATTCCCAATTTACAATTATGACTACGGATAGAGAGAGGTCTGTCTGAGCTTTCTCTAAATTACTCAGCTAGTATATGGTGCAATGGGCACTAAACTCAGTTCTGTAACTTATTTTAGTAGCTTGTCAAATTAACTGTATGTATGAAAGTTACTGAAAATCTACATGTCTAAGTGAACCAGAGAACTTGGCAATCAGGACCACAGGAAAGTGGTATTTCCTGTTTGTTGGTGGTGGGAAAGCACTGGTTGGGAGAAGACATGCTGGAGTCCATCAGGTACCACAAGCAAGAGCTACATGCTTAGCCAGCCCTGGGGGTGCAGCCATAATCCCAGGACTCAGGGAGGCCAAGGCAGGAGGACAACATATTCAAGCCCAGCCAACAGCTGGCCGAACTTCTCTGTCATATGTTCTTGTATCTAAGTGGACGTTTCCTTTCTATCTGGCCTTACTCTTTCGGTCTCACCCTTCTATTGTGCTTATGACAGCCAGTTCTTTCCTCCCGAGTTCACTTCTCCAAGAAGTCAGAGCTGTTGTCTGGCTTTGCTTACACATGCTCTCTAGACCAGGGATAGAGAGGCATTTTACAAAGACAAAGCAGGCAATATGTATTTTAATACTGATTATGTAAGAAAACTATGACCAGGAGCTGCAGCTGGTGAGTGGCCAGTATATCAATCACTTCCCTGCAACCCATTTCCAGGACCATGTACCAACTCTGCCCTCTTCATTCCTTTCATCTTACACCAGCTACGTGCAAACTGGAGTAACGTACAATTGTGTCAGCTGCTACCCTGGTCCCACCCTGCCTGTCATCCTAGAAGCAGGTGGAGGACAATACTGTAAAATGAAAACATACACGGTCTCTTTGAAACACATTTTAAGTCCAAACAGCCTACAAAGGTGGTTCTGTTTTTCCACACAAGACATCGGAACCAGGCATACAAAGAGTTTCAGTGGGATCCCTGGGGGTCTGTCAGTAGAAGTAAGTAACTCAAGCATTTAGACAAAGTGTCATCTACTATTTTGCTGTTCCTTTCCAAAAGGTAATAATTCATAATATGATAAAAAAGGTTCTGCTATGTGAGAACATTTAACTCTAAAGACCACCTGTCCTTGAAAGATTTCAGGACAGAAAGCTAAAGCTTTAGATAAATTGTAGCAAAGAAATAGGTAACATACACTAAATAGAAATAAATATGTATATATATATTAATATGTATATTAATATATATATATTAGATACATATTAGGATTATTTTATAGTTTGCTACTGACTGTGTTAGCTATTATTTGAATAGTTTCCTTCTCTAATAATCTTTTTATAAAAGGGAATTAATGAATTTTTCCAAACTCACGTGTATACACACATTTACAAAAGACAGCCTCCCCTGTGCTATGTGTGGATGAAACAGAAAGTTGAGATTCTATTGACTTGAAGATGGCTCTCAACAGACCTGGAACATGCTGGCCTTCTATTCATGGGCTGAAGACTCCAGAATCTCCAGAAATCAATTAACATTGCTTATGAGACACCTAATTGTAATATTTTCCTGTGTACTATGAAGTGACCAAAACATTAAGTGTTGATATTAGGGGAGATAGGAATACATCAATAATTCATGATGCTTAAAAGTATAAGTTACTCTGGGGAAAAGGGAAGAACTTTGAAAGATAAATCGTGTTTGATCACGCGAATTCTTTTTTGTGATTCCCAGAGTAGATGAGAAGAGGAAGGACATTTGGTACTTATTAGCTTCTGAAAGTCAGTTTTTTTTAACTAGAGGATTTAATGATAAACTAATGTATCTCATTTCTATAAACGTGAGTAAGCATATGAATTATGAAGATGTTAAGGGGTTCCTTTGGGCTGGGCTGTAGTAAGTTGAGGACAACGGCACAGTCACTGCATAATTGTCTCCTCTGGAGGGAACACACCAGGCATGGCACTGTAGTTACCTTCCATTAGTCCCTTGAATTCTAACAACTTACCTAGTTACATATACCTCCAGTGGCATGGCTTAGATCTGATAATTTTTGAAGCATCTCATGACCCTTGAGCCTTTGGAGTTAAAATAAGTGTCTTGGATTTAACAGGAGAAATGGCTCAAGCTTCTCAAAAGTTAAATACATAATTAACATGACCTAGCAAATCCAATCTTATGTGT
This sequence comes from Ctenodactylus gundi, assembly GCA_004027205.1. Taxonomy (NCBI): domain Eukaryota; kingdom Metazoa; phylum Chordata; class Mammalia; order Rodentia; family Ctenodactylidae; genus Ctenodactylus; species Ctenodactylus gundi. The sequence goes on from PVKB01000117.1 coordinate 377,078, forward strand.
ATTCTCAAAAGAAGAAAAAGTAAAGACTTGGTGCATCATTTTGCATATAAATATTCATTGTGTAGCACCAGTGTTTGCCATAGCCAAAAGGTAGAAAGAGTCCAAATGTCTCTAGATAGATGTATGTGTTTAACAAAATGTGCTACCTACAGAGAAGGGAATATTGTTTGGCCATAAAAAGTAATGAAGTACTGATCCATATGCAAATGTGCATGAATTTGATGAACATTATGCTGCATGAAAGAGGTCAGATATGCAGGAATAAATATTACATGAAATATTCTGAATAGACAAAAGTAGATTTGTGACTGCCAGAGGCTGAGAAGATGGGAGTGACTGCTTAGTGAGTTTGAGATTTTATTTTGGGGTGTTGAAAAATATTTTCACCTAGATAAAGATGGCAATTGGACAATATTTTGGGAATGTGCTCAATTGTCATAGTGGACAAATGAATTATGAGCTCTAATATGGTTACATTATGGTATATAAATTGAAATTATCAGGATTAAAAAAATGACTCAAAGTGCTTCCTTGAAATTATGAGACAGGTGATTGGGATTCTTGGTTTTCATAGTTGAACATACAAGGAATATAATTCTTTGTGCAAATTCCAGTTACAGGATGAGGAAAAATCTTTAGAAACCCAGTTGTATCTTCCTAAATCCAGCCTTCCACCCTGGTAGAAATGAAGTGATGAGACAGAGAGGCCCAGAAGGCCTGGGTTCAAGTCGTGACCCCAGGACCAGCTGTGTGCATCAGGCAGTTTACAATGTACTGATGTCTGGATACCCAACAGAGATGTGGATGATATTAGGCCAGATGAATGATGGCCACATTATCTTCTAACCCAAACAACTTTATAGGTTAATATCTTATTAATGAAATGAAATAAAGTGTGACTTCATCTTGTGCGCAGTAGTAGAGCTCAGATAATGCCTAGAGCTATTCATTAGGAATGATATATGATGTACAGATTAAAAACAAAAACGACTGTTAAATGTTGGCTGAGGAAGCCACTGGAGTCATGACGGAGCAAAGGTTTATAAAAGTTAGTAGTCTATGTCTAGTGGTTCACAGTAGGACATGTTTTTCCCTTTATCTAAATTGTTGAGTAATTCACTGTGACACTAATTCCTGCATAGGAGAAACTCATATTATTACTGAGTTGTCAAAACTGAGTAAATCTCCACAGTAGGCAGAACAATAATCCTAGCGATGGCCAGGTCCTGATCCCAGACACTTGCAAGGATATAAAGGTGTGGCTGGAATTAAGGTTATTAATCTGCTGACCTTCTAAGAGGATCCTGAATTTTCCAAATGGTATCAAAGTAACTGCATGAATCTTTAAAGGATACAGCAGAAGAACAGCACTCTGGGCATCAGTGATGCAATGTGAGGAAGATACAACACTGGCTTTTTGGTTTTCACAATGGAAGAGGGTGAGAACAGCAGCATGGGGTAGCCTCCAGGTGCTGGAGAAGGCAAGAAACAGGTTCTCCCTGAGATCATCCAGAGAGGAATACAGCTCTGCCAATATCTTGACTTTAATATGTCAATCTACAGAACCAGAAGGTGATAAAATTCTGTTACTTCAAGTCATTAAAGGCAGACCAAGAAAGCTAATACAGCAAATGGATGAACCCATGGGTGCATGTAGATAGCACTGACACTGTGAGGCCATGTGTGAAGACCCTGGAAGGTGCTGGCGGGTGAGTTGGCACCGAGGTTTGATCTCCACAGGCCATTCCCTGTCCTTTACAGGGATGAGGTGGCTGCAGGCAAAATTCAGATTTGAGTGTAAGTGGAGAATCTTATGGGTTTTTATTTTTATTGACTCACTGATTCATTCATTCATTTTTATTTACTTATTTTGTGGTACTAGAGATTGAACCCAAGGTCTTCGCACTGAGATACAGCTTAATTATTTTCCTTAACTTTTTATTTTGATACAGGATCTCACTAAGTTGCCTAATTTGGGCTCTAACTCACAATCTTCTTGTCTCAGCCGTCTTTAGTCCTGGGACTGCAGGTATCTGAAAGACTGTGTATTTTGATGCTGGTCAAAATAATTCCTAATCAGGACCTTGCTGCTCTTGCTGGGAAAAATTTTTATTTTATAAAGGTATCACTCACTATGGTCCTTATATAGCAATTTAGATTCTTGGTGTCATTTTTAGATTCTTGGTGTCATTCACATCCTCCCATACAAATCCTCATTTGATTCCCCCGGTATGGTGGTGGAGTTGACATTATTAACCTAATTAGACCAATAAGCTGAAAAAAGATGATTCGGTGACTCTCCATACATACAAAACTAGGCAGGAAACAAGAAACTCCAAGACATTTAGTTGTAGCTCTAACACCACTCCTGGCCAGACATCTGGACCCTACTGACTGTATCACTAACCTCACAGACAAAGCCCTAGCATATGCCACTATCAAGAAGCTTCCAGTATTCTGGAAAGGATAACTGCCCCCCTTGTAGTGGTATAGACCAAGGAAATGAATGGTTATCCAAGCAGATACCACAAAAAGAACCTCTCTAACTCCTAATATTCTAAGAGCACGGGAGCAGGGCACACCACCTAAGCTGCATGTGAGTCCTTGTTTCAGCCGTGGTGAATCTGTGGTCCCAGAACCTGAACTGTTAGTATGTCCCTTCCACCCTGGCATGCAGCACCACACACATATGGGCCAGGACATTGGGTGGTATCAAGTGCTCAGCAGATACAGCTCTGAATCCTCCATCTGGAATAGCATGCATTCTAAAGAGGCTGTGACAGTGGAAGAGAGGGATGTGGACAAAAATAAAGAAGAATTATTGGAGATCAAGAGCAGGAGTATGAAGAGGGATAAAATATTCAGCACAAACAAGTACATTCACATTAGAGTAGGTTGTAGGACTGTATGCATGGGATCCAAATTGCAGAACCAAATTCTTAGGAGAAATACACGTCATCTCAAATGTCTAGGGTCTGCCATGTGCAGACATAGGGTGAAAGGCTAAGGCACCATGTGGCTCATCATATCATTTCAAATGAGAAAGACTTATAACAGGGGTCACCCAAACTTTGTCTTTACTAGGTCAGTAGCCAACTGGGGAGAGTTTTGTATTATTTTTACCATATAAGGAAAATTTTCTTTAAAAGCTCTATCTTAGCATTATGACTTAAGGGTTGGGTCTGCTTTCCTTTTTCCTTCGCCTAACACACAGCAGGTGTACTCAGAGAAACACCTGTCCATGATACTGATACATGGACTTACAAAAAAACTAAGCTTAGCTATGTCAGTCCACAACTTCTCGTGTATGTGAGAAGAGCAAAATCACAAATACTTGACTCACTGATCCAAAGATCATGGCCATGTATTTCCAAGGGACACAAAACTCCTGTGATTTAGGATAAAAACATGCAAATAGATAAACTGAAAAACAAATTTTTTTTTGTCCTTTGTCACCCAACACAGCATGTGTACCATCCAAGCACCAAGTACTTGGACAGTCAAGCCAGGTTGCCAGCCACTGCTGCACCCACATGGGACTAGCTCACTAGCTGTGGCCAACCAGAGCAAAAAAAGAAAACACAAAATCTAGAGGAGCAAAAAGAACTGAAGAAACAGAGTCAGCAAAGCTGTAGCTCTGTGTCCCTTGGGACTCTCTTTTAAAGCCAAGAAAAGTGGTTCCCAGGCTCACACTTCCCCTGGGGTGTGGCCCAGCCATGCAGTTTCACTGGCCTATCAAGGCCTCACTGCACTTCTTGATGGATGATCTCCAGATCTGTTAAGATAATTTAAAAAAGTGGATAGAATTATGATGCTCCAACAAATATAAAATGAACACATACTAAAGGATTTATTTAACTAATTCATTAATGAAGGTACCAGAATTAAAATCCCAGGCAAAAGAGAATCCAAAGAACAGAAACGCATATCCACAGTCATGCCCACTGGAATGAATTAATGAAGAGATACAAAGCTGGCCTTGGACTCAGCACAGAAAATTAATTGCACCTCCACCAGGCAAAAATTCATACACATGCCCAGTAGAGAGTGGTTACTGGGCTCTACTGGGCTCTAGTGGCTTCTTTGTAGGTGAAAAGTCAGGACAATTTCTCACATATCAGGAATCTACATATTTTCAGGACTTTATGAGAAGAATTCACTCAAATTTATGAGTTAGGCAGGTGGTATCTGTCAGAGGGAGTCTTAAGCTTAGTTTTATAGTCAAAAAATAGCAAAAATTAGTTTGTGAAAATCCAAATGAAATTCCTCATGAACTCTTCCAGACAGCAGTAATCTGTGGTCTGAATAATTACTCACATCAGGGTATGGGAAGTGGAAAGGGATGTGACATGTAAATAAAAAAATGAAAAAAGGTATTAAAAAATAATTACTCATCTCAGCCCGCTCCAGATTTACAGAGTAAAATCAAGGAGGCTGTGTAATAAAACACTTCTGCCAGACCTGTTGAAATTATCAGGGTAAAACTAACAAGACCAGTCTTTGTTTCTGTGATTATTGATAATTTTTTGCGATTACAATAATCATAAATTGGAGGAAAGGGTCAGGAAAAATTATGAAAGAAAATTATGGAAACAAAACTGACTCTGGGTACTTTATGAAACACTGGGTCTATAAAACACAGTCCATGCTATATAATCCCACAGATATATTTTCACTCATTGTGCTTAACCTATTTTAAAATTTTCAAATTAATGCAAATTAGTTGCATTATAGGGATACAAGTAGACTTCGTCTCTTAGAAAAGTGACTCCTTCCTCCCCTAGAAGTCAGTTTTACACACACCTGAAGATACACGCCAGCGTTCCCAGTGGCAGAACTAGCTGCTCTTCATGGCTGTTAATACCTCACCGCTTTCCTCAAAACTTAACAGTAACGTCTTTGACACGTATTCATTTTGATTTGTTATTCTTGAGGGCTTTCTTTCTTTGTACTAATAATAGCCAAACTGGAAGATGATAAAATATCCATCAACAGACCAACAGATGCAAAAATGTGGGGTGTGTGTCTGTGTGTGTCTGTGTGTATTCACAATGAAGTACTACGTACTTCATTGATACAACTTGAGACAATTATGCTTAGTGAAGTCAATCAGACTCAGAAGGTTAAACACTGCAGGGTTTCTCTATTAAGAGAAGCTCAGTGTGTACACAAATAATAGAATCAGATGAGCAATAGATGTTGGGAGTAAAGGAAGATGAGGGACAGAGTAGGAGGGGAAAAAAGGAGGGAAGGGGAGGGAATATGAGGTTGATGCAATACATACGTACACAGAATTCTCAAGTTCAACGAAACCACTGTATTGGATATACATACCAATAAAATGGGAGGAAAACAAGTCAGTATTGAAGGATGACGATGATGATGATGATTTTTTATTTGCAGAACTGAGGATTTTCTCAGAGGTAAAAATGTTAAAATATTATTTAGAAACTTAAGAATATCATGCTTAGTGAAGTGAGTCAGAAGCAGAAGGTGAAACATCGAATGGTCTCTCTGATATGAGAAACCCAGATCACAGCTCCTTTGGAACTTAAGAGGAAAGACAAAATGAAAGAGGGGGGTAGGGTGGGGAGGAGGGAGGGAAGGGTGGATAGGGAGAGGGACAAAAGGAGAGTGGGAAAGCCCTTGTCACCTTGACAAGACACGAATGTGCACAAAATGCGCAACCTCATTGTAAACCTTGAATTTTGCACGTATACATATCAATAAAATGTGGGAAAAACATTATTTAGAGTGGAGGCATCCTTAGACCATGCTTGCTGAAGTATTGAGGAGTCAAGTATAACATATTTACAAGGTGCTTCCAAATGATATAATGGGAAAAGAAAATCTGTCTGCCTGCATGTGAGCAGAGAAGAGAAAGAAGGAGAGAGGAGAGATGAAATGAAGTGTCCACAGCAGCGCTGAGGGGCTGAGAGGCTGAGGATGCAGCTCGAGGCAGAGGACAAATTCAGCATGGAGGAGGCCTTGGGCTCAGTGCTCAGCAATAAAAGTATAGGAAAGGATGCAGGCCTGGAGCTAGTCAGGCTGAGGGAGATGGCTGTTTGCTCCACACAGCATCCTCTCTACTTCTCCTTGGTGAAATTTTTCAAAATGAAAACGAGGCAAAATGCCAGAAGAGAAATTTGAATTTATCCATACTTTAAAAGTATTGGGTACTGACAGACTTTAAGCTCCTGAGAACATAAAGGTTTCTGACAACACATAATCCGCCTCTGGCTCCTGACCTCCTCAGCTGTCATGTTTCCCTGTAGCCCTTTGCTCCAGGCACTTTAGCAGAGGAGAAATGAAATTCACTTTCTGACCATAGGTTGACAGTCATCCCAGAGTCCTACAAAGAGTCAGGAAGTGACTCTTCATATTTCAGAATGTCTGTGTCACATGTGCTGCTGGAAGATCAAGTCCTTCTGTCCTGGGGAGGTGAGAGGCTGACCACAGCCACTAAAGCTCTGACTCACCTAACTGTCCTTGTTTGCCAAGTCTGTCAGGCTGTACCCACACAGGCCACGGCACACATGCCTCTGCTGACTATCGGAGATGATGGTCAACAGGACAGAACTGAAAGAGGTCACAGCCCAGCTATTAAGGTTCATGGAATGTAGAACGAAGACATGTGATGTGTGGGAAAGGGCATGTAGGAAAGGTTACAGTAGAATTTTAGACCCACGTCGAAATTTTGGCCCAAGTGGTTTAGCTGAAACATTTTTTACTTATAAGCACAAAATTATTACCAAAGCATGAGAGGGTGCCAGTTTGAGCAGTGATGAAAACAAAGACAAAGTCTTAGAAATTACAGATAACTTAAAATATGGCCCTCAAGCTACCAAATTTCCTGGAGCACATTTACAGTCATTACAGTTACAGATTATTTTTCTTCTGTGCTACAACAGCAAGGACCTCTGGGGAAAGGGAAAACGTTTTACTTCTGTTTTTTTTTTTTTTAAATCTCATTGGAACTAAAGGCATTTAAAATTACTACATTCAGCAAGGCCTTGTTCTTGAGAGTTTCCTTTTGTTTCAATTCAAATCTAATGCATGTCATTGGAATTGCAAATTGCTCTCCTTATAGTCACTAGATATGGAAAAACTCAAAAGATTTGATCAAGAAATATGAGCACTTTTATGGCAAAAAATAAATTAGAGAATATTGTTCATATCATTTAATCAGAAACATTGGGGTTGAAAACTACAGTCCAAAATGGGGCAGGAAAATTTATAGCAGATATCTAGAACCAAAAAGTATAGCATGTATACCTTTAAAAGTAGGCAAAAAAGAGCAAAAATATCCACCAACAGATATTTTAAGGCAAAAACTAAAAATAGATATTTGCAAGGATAATGATTAGTCAAGACTGTTTTTTTTCTAAGACACACATACGGAAGACAAGGGGTATGTATACTTACCTGGCTTGCAAATGGCATTTTTTGTCCAAAAAGAAAAAATGCTGCTTACTTCTAGAGTCAGCTGAAATGCCATCAAACAATTTTTAATGCTTTCTTAAGACAAAAGGTGCCTTAATTTAGTTTAAGATATTTTAGGCTTATTATCCTTAAGAGTGAACTTAGAGATCTCTCATTCAGTCCACTGTCCATCAGTCGATTATGGACATATTACAATGCTCCTGCCAATATCTTCCCTTCTTTATGAAGGTGGCAGAGGTAGAAAATTATTGTGTCACATTTACAACAAAGGAGAACAAACTTCAAAGCTCTGTTCACTGGTGTTCATCAATCCTGACTGACATGCTTTGTGCCAGGCATTGAGTTGGAAGTGCAAAAAATGGCATTTGTCATTTATTTTTTTTAATCTACCTCATTTTTGACACATGCACACAGGATTAAGCATCTTTTAGATGCACAAATTAATACACAGATAATGCAGTTGGAGGGATATAATAATTTATTTCTCTTTCACAATTGATCATTTTATGTTTGAAAGACGCTTTCGGGAAGTCAAAATGAGAAGCCCATGGACGGCTCAGACTGCAGGGCAAATGGATTTTACTGCAGGGTGGATTTTATTCTACCTTCTCCTACCATGTTCTATGTTAATCATCATTTGTGTTTTCAGGTACTTGCTAGATATTATCCCTGAAATTGTGTGGCTGAAGCCCTTGACAAAGGGATGGGGATATTTTTTCAGCAGCATTACTTGCAGAACTCTTTCTACCACGGGCTGTTGTCACACCCCTCTCCCATCTGGCCTTGCGCAGCTCAGCGACGAATGCGCAACAGCTGATCTTTTGGTTTCACTTCCTTGCTGGGTCCAAGGCAGAATCATCAGAGTTAAGGTCCCTTTATTTATCTCTGAGCTTTCTTCTGGGTGCTGCTGTGATGCAGGCAACTTGTGATGTCACTTGCCCTAGTCAGGAGCTCTCACAGGTAGAGACTGAATCTGCATCCTTTGGGCCAAGCCCTGAGTCAGGTCAGCTCAGCTGTCGCTGAGCTCTGAACAGAAAGTTGGAGTTCTTATAATGCAGAGTGTCATATGACCAACTGCATCACTGTTAGGAAATCTATGTTCTGAAAAATCCCTTTTCCATGCAGGGGTTGAAGAGTTAAGTTTTGCTGCATCACAATGGCCTATTTGATGCTAAAGAGAACACAGAAAACATGCTATATCTACAAACTTCAAAGGAAATTAGCTATTTGCATTTTTATCTGTAGGAAGAGAGAAACATGTTTCTGTTTGACCTATATCTTCAAGTTATAGATGAAGAAGATTAAATTTGTCTGTATTGTCAGTATAATCCATTTAGAGTTTAGAACCATAATAGTGGAGAAATACAAAATTGACTTTAAAACCTAGTGAACATACACACATATATATTTAAAAATATACTGCAATAGGCTAAAATGAGGTGAAAAATCTCAGCTACTAGAGGCCTAGCAGAAGTCTTCAAAACAACCATCAGAAATAATGGATATCTTATTACTTGCATCTAGAAATTTATTTTCATCTCGTTTAGCAAGATAAGAAAATGATTTGTGTTACCAACAAAACCAGTTCCTGGTTTTGGCCAGTTCCTTCATAAGTCACGTGACTCAATAAGGCAAGGAGGCTCCAGCTGACAAAGTTTGCTAAATATTAAGAGCAAATAATACAATTTGTTACTTGTTAACAAATAGGTTATGGAATTCCTGAAAATTCAGTACTTGGTTCAAGATCCAATAAGGACTCACTCTAGTGCCCACCCGACACACACCCTTCTCAACTTCCCGACTTCAGTCCTGTCCATCCCAAAGCTACAGTGAGATGAAGGCCTGGTGTTATTTATGGCAGAAATATCTATACTGCCATTGTCCTCATCCTTGCCATCAACAACAAGATTGCCATCAACCACATTCAAGAAGATCTTGAGAGTTTTTGCTCACATCAGCATTCGAAGGTAAAAAATAGATTGATGGCTTTCTCTCCTTTTTCTAATCCCATTTTAAACTCTATCTCCTCATTTTCTTGCTAATTTCTTCCGCTGGAATTCTTCACTTCACCAGGCACATTCAGTGCATTTCCACCCATGTGCCTTCGGGTTGTTCACTGGCTGAGTTTCTGCTTCACTCAAGAGCTCATGTTGAGTTGACGTCATGTCTTCTGTCTGTTACCAGGATCCGGAGTCAGAACCACAAGTAACGACACATTTCTCAGTGTGTAATATTTCTGATTTACATTCTAATGATTCAATAACTTGGGTTCCATTTTCTCATTCATTAGTAAATTATTATACAGTCCTTATGGCTGTCTAAGAGCATCATTACCTTGGGTTAAGCTAAGGATAAAGCTGCCAGATCCTAATTTAAGTTGTATCGGGATGTTTTATTTGAGTACAGTTATCATCTCTCTGGTTTTCTTCTCACAATTTTCTTGCCTCTCTTCCTAAAATCCAGCTGAGAAATTATCACCCCCACCTCTCTTGAACCCTCAGTAGCTCGCATTATACATCAAATGAGCTCCTTATGCTGTATCCAAAGCCTTCTGCAACTTGGCACTAACCTGCCTTCCTTTTTGTTTCAATCTCTCTCCCACACACATCAAGTTTGAGCCAATGCAGATTACACATCAAGCCACCAATGTCACCAGGTTCCCTCTTTTTGTTCATTTTCTTCCTCCTTGATAATATTCTTCATGTCACGTCCACCTGCCCAGGTCCTACTTGGACTTCAGGTCTCAGTTCAAGTCACACAGCCATCTAGAAGCTAGAAATGAAAGCTTCTTTCTCTTACAGTTCCAGAGAAATATGACTGTGCTCACGACATTTGTCACACCCTACATTTTAAGCTCCCAGAATGGATGAGCCATCTTTTACTATTTTTATATATCCCACTATCCTGCCAAGCACCTAGAAATATATTTTTAATGTCTATATATTATTTCTTCTGTAATATTTTTAGGGTATTGAGAATTTTAAGGTGAAAACCTGCTTTTGTTATTCCTATATTTACAGTATTTAGGGATTACTTATTAAATGCTTAATAAATATTTAGTGATAGAGTAGAACTTTCAGTTTTTTTTTCCCTAAAATACAAATATGCCTTTGTCTCTCAGAGACTGTAGAATACTGCAGAGGGCAGTTGCTTAGAATAAACAGCACAGCATGTAGCCTGAAGAGATTATGAATGATAAAGCATCTTCTTTGAGGTGCTTCTGGGATGTTTTTAATTTATTTGAACCTAGAGGAGAGGTTAGGCAAAGTGTTAACTTGGTGCAGAACCTTTAAAAGGAATATAGATAAAAATAAATTTGGCTCTTACCAATATACATAAACATACTTTTAATACTACAGAGACAGAACACAACTTCCCATAAATCTAGAAAGTCCAATCACATATTTCAGAGCATTCTTGGCATCAAGGAGCATCAGATGTCACTCATCTGAGCCTGTTGAAAGGTGACCTCTTGGTGAAGGTTATCCTGCCCTCCTGAGAGCCACCAGAAATCAGCCCCCTCTGTTCAATGTGATCCCAGAGTCCAGTTGTTTTTATAGATGAGAAAATATACTCTTGGGAATCTGTGCTTTAGACATACTAGCCAGGTTTATAAGGCTGAGTCACATTGCTGTTAGTTCCGATGTTCTGGGAGAAGGGAAAATAGTAAACCACCTCGGCATGTACAGAGCATGGAGAAATTGACGCAATGCCACGGGCTGACCACTCAGCAGTTCTGGTGAAGAACAAGGCATTTCTATGGGTCTCTGTGTGAAAGGCTGTCCATAAATATATACTTCAATGTAAAAAGCATGTTGTAAGAGAAAATGAGAAAACCCAGATTGTTGGATACTACATAGATCTCAAATAATTTTGCTCAATTTCTATTTACGAAGATGTGAATGTGTAAATATGTCTAAAGTTAAGCGTATATGTTCATGTGTATGTGCTCAGACATCTATGTGTGTGCGCAAATGTTTAGACATATGCTTATAAGTATAATATATATACATACATATTATATATGTGTATATGCATACATATATATATATAGAGAGAGAGAGAGAGAGACTATCTTATTACCATAGATTAAAAAGTGTACAACACTTCAGAACCTTTTTAAAATAATTTACCTTATAGAATGGGCTTAAAGGAAAAAAATGAAATTCTATTTTATTTGCTTGGAAATAGAAAAAGAAAATCCAGGCATTGTGGAACACACTTGTCATTCTAGAAGTCTGGAAGGTTGGGGAAGGAAGATCCCAAGTTCAAGTCCAACCTGGGTGACTTAGTGACTTGGCAAAACTCTATCTCAAAAAGTGAAAAAGGGCCGGGGATGTAGCTCAGTGCAAAATCTATATGCGCGTGCATGTGCACGCACACACATGCGCGCGCGCGCGCACACACACACACACACACACACACACACACACACACACACACAAATGGGAGACCTTACCAGGCCCTCAAAAATCAAAAGCATCAGGCAAAGAGCTAGAGGAAGACACACAGGAGGAAATGTAGATACGGCTGAGGTCCTGCAGCTGGGACTGGCTAGGACTGGCTAGGTCCGGCTAGGTCTTGGCACCAAGAGTAGTGAAGATGGAACAAAAGGTGCATATTCAGGAGGAAAGAAAAATTGCAAAGAAATGAGACTGTTGAGAGGAAGAATTCAGGAAGTGGAATAAGATGCCTAAAAATGAAGGTTATGGGGCCATCTACAAATTTGTTAATAACAATCTATGAATATGATTTTTATATTCATATTCCTTTAAGTTACTGGAGGCAAAACTTAACTTGGAGGAAATTAAGAATATTTTGATAATTAAAATATGAAACAGTCTGGCCAGAGAGGATGGAGAACTCTAAGTTTGCTTTAATTAGGTGCTAAAAATAGATGTTTCCAAAGTGCTGCCTTCTTTCTAGGCCATTCTGCATTCTTGAGAAGTGCTTTTAATCTCAGCAATGTGCTAATTGTTTCTAATGGCCTGTAAACAAACTCCCTACACTATTAACCTTCTCTCTTTAGCCAGAGATTCAGGAAATTAGTCTTTGAAAGAACAGCTCCCTGCAGGTTGCCCAAGGGGGTATCTGTAAGTAGAGACACTGTCACTAGGTTTGGAGGAGATTCAAGGTCAAGCCACAGCTCCAGTTTGTAACTAACAGTTTGGAATAGCCCAAAACCTGAAGAAATGAGATAACTGGTCCTGATGCAGCAAGCCTGTAATCTCAGCATGATGGGAGGCTGAGGCGGGAGGATACAGGCAACCTAGCAACTTAGAGACTTTGTCTCAATATATAATTATTTTTTTAAAAAAGGTTGGGAATATAGCTTAGTGTGAAGGCCCTGGGTTTAATCCTCAGTATGGAAATAAAAACAAAAAGAAAAGATATTTCCTGTTTTGATTTAGTTTGGTTGTGCTTCTACGTGTAGGTAGAAATACAAATGACTAAACCTTACAGATAGCTTCTAGATCACAAACCTGCAATTTTAGGATTACAAACCATTAAACAATATCTCTTACTTGAAATAATGTTGAACACTTGATCCTTGTAAACTAAATTGATATTGCACTGAAATTGGGTTGAGTTTACCCTTAGAAAGCTACTAGCGCTCTTGGGAAGATGAACTAGGACGTCCCAGGGCCCCCTCTGTGCTGCTGATCTTCTTTAGAACGTGAAAACAGCCATTTAAGTTTTCTGAGCAAAGAATAACCATGGAATTGCCAGAAAATGTTATGAAAAATATAGCAATTTGGAAGTTATTCCAACTAGATTTTACAATTTAGAATCACAGTAATTAAACGTTGTGCCTGCACAGAATGAGTAATGAAACAAGAATGCAAGTCCAGACAGGAGTCCCCAAAGAGACACAAGTGTCAGACACAAAATCATGTGTGAATTTGTGTTATGGGACAACATTTCACATCAGTGAGACACTAGATGACTTGATAAATGGTGGGAGCATAATTAATAGTGACGGTGATAACAAAAGTTGGTCTTTTTGAATATTTCTCAACACAGGTACGTAGGATGATCAGAGGATCAATGTTTAAAATACGTTGTAAAACTAAACATAAACAGAACATAACATGGGTAAATCAAGTTAATAATCTGTACTGGCAAAGAAATTACCAGGAAAGCAGAAAACCCAAACGGCTGATGACCACTTATATAGAAATCTATCCTGGGGTGCTGAAAAGCAATCAAAATCGAGTAAGAGGGAAATGGTGAGTGGGAAATACTGACACTTGTAACTACATGTACGGAAAAACGATAGCATTCTTGACATATACACAATTTCCTAATTTATTTTTTAAATACCCAAATGGTAGATTAAAAATTTGGGAGATAGAGTCAAAAGAAATAACTTGTGCGAGAATAAATACAAAATAATTCACCTAGGAAACAAAGTGCCAGGGCAGCAGCTGGCTCCCGAACAGCCCGACAGTCTGAATCACAGCTCGGTCCTCACGTACCTCCTGGATGCATCCTGTCCGTACCTCCAGGCAAAGGCATAAAGATACAATAAACCAGACAAGGGCATCGTGCAGGTTGTAGAAGGGCAGGCAGGGCAGGATCTAATGGCTGGAAGGTCATGTTTGTGTTACATACATTGGTACGTTCTGGGCCATCAGTGGGATCCAAGTAACAAGATGGTGATTTAGCACCGCACAACCCGAATCGCAGGTTCCTGGATATGGTGTTCCCTAGATAAACTCACTAGTACGGGGCAGTAGGAATGTACACTTGAGAATGGATGTGGGCTTCAGACCCTTTTGTAATTTCTAAGCCACATGATACTACATCAGTTTCCAAACCTCCTCCTTCTAAGACTTAGTGACTCAAGTGAAGACTGGGGACAATAACAATACCTGCCTGATAAGGTTGTTCTCACATATCAGGTACTGTCTGTGAGAAGTTGTGAGGGGAGAGATTTTTCACAGACAGATGAACTCTAGTGGAAGAGATGCGGTTGACAGAATTCTCAGATAGCCCTTTGGCTTCTGAAATATATCAGAGCTCAGCGCTTGGAGGCACATGGCTTCTGGAAATGTGTGCTGCAGCCCTGAGCAGCTCTATTATTTACCAGTTCCAGTAAAGACTGGAAACTCATTCTGGCAACAACGAAGTTAAAGCTAGAACATTCTAATCCCATCTAAATTCTGCATTCTGTATCACTGGTGTCACAAGATCTCCATGGTAAGATTGAATTTAAACTATATTATTGTATGAGTCCTTTTGGTCTGATTGTTTTCTACTCTATTCTCCTTGTTTTCTGTTGGAATAATTCCCTCAGCTTAACATTACCAGATAGTATTAAATGTGTTTGCCATATTTCTAGAATCAGACTGACACAATGAAGAATTCTGTTTCTAAAATAAAATTAGATTTTTAAATTGTTTCATTAGAGATCTGGAAACTTGTTTCCATTAGTCATGAAGATAAAGGTTCATTTCCAATGTAAGGTGAAAAAATGATCACCTTTAAACTTGAAAGAGTGACTCATTTCAAATCTGAGAGAGGTTTCCAGGAATTTATTTAAAACACAGAATAAAATTACAGTTTGGTGGTTCTGGAAAAAGCCTTTCAGAATTATTTATCTCTCCCCAGCCAGACTTCATTTCCCCTTCCCAGCACCAGACTCCTGATCACCTGTTGAAGCATGTTTTCTGATATCAGTTTAGCTAGCTTTTCTTCCTTAGTTTATAAAAAACCTAATGAAAAAGAGCTAGCCCCATAGCTCAGTGTGAAGAGTACGGCATTCACAGGCACAGTCTGAAATTTGTACCTAAGTTTGTGTTTACTCATCTGTGCAATGACCCAGAGAAATAGAATAGTTTGGAATCACCATGGGTTAAGAGTACAGCCGGACACAGCAATCTCACAGGAAATGTGGGCTCTCTCTTAGATAGTCAGAGATGGATCTGCCTCACCTCCCCATCCATCTACCACTGTGTTACCAACTTGAGCACTTCACTATTGAAATCCTAGGTCAGATGACGCTCTTGTAGGATGCGCACGATTGTCCCCTGGGATTGCAGGATGTTCAGCATTACCTGTGGCTTCCACACACCCTATGCCAGGAGCGAAATCTCTTCCTAGGGGTGACAAGCAAAAACATCTCCAGATATTGCCAAATGTCCCAGGGGCAAAGATAGGCCCCTCCAGCTACTTAAAGATTTTTGTATCTACCAATTCTTGCCCCAATCTGTCTCAAGTAAAAATTAAGAAGAGAGGGAAGGAGGAAGAAAGGGAGAGAAGAGAGAGATGAGGAAATTGAACTAAAAGTATTATGCCCTAAAGTATTTATAATTCCAAAGGAAAAAAATGAATTCAACCAATTAAAGAAAAGCTTGTTTATGAGAAGTCTCATCATTCTGGAGCTCACACGCTAACTAGGGCAGAATGCTTACACCCCTACATGCTTTCTAGAACCATGGGTTGATACAAGTTTGGAGAATAAAATACAGATAAAACAGTGCCAGTCAATATTTACAATGTGATGGTAAAGTCAGAACCAAGATATGAGCTAGCATTTACTGTTTGCTATGCATCAGGCACTGGTTAGTTTGTCTGCATTTTATTTTCACCACTTATGGAAGAAAGTTAGAGTCTGGGGTCTTGTCCAAGGAACAAGGTAGCAAGAGGAGGAACCCGGTTGTGGAGCCAACACTTGTCGTGTGGAGGCTGTGGTCTTGGTCACAACGTGGATGGTGGGAAGCAGTCACCAAGTGCCGACGCAATTGTGTCCTCAGAGGACCAGGGAGTGATTCAAGGGCAGGTGACCTTACGCTGAAAAATATACGTAGATGGCAACTGGCATGTAAGAGAACCAGACACAGACAGATTTCCAAGATAAATAAAAAGGATGATTCCACCTATCTGTAGTATATTTAAAAATGGAAAAAAGAGTCAAAGATTAAAATTTATTTTTTTTTAATTTGTTGAACTAAAATCTATCTCCATATGTACTTGGAATTACAAAAGCCAAAAATATCACCCTAAAGGCCAGATTAGAGCCAAGCTGTGACAGCAATGTGCAACCAATGTGTTTAACAGAACCAACCTATTTCAAGCATTTCATCATTTTATTGATATAAATTCTTTAGTAGGAAAAGAATGTAAACTTTCAGTAAAGTCAGAGCCAAGATCTGAGCTAGTATTTACTCTAGCTTTGTGATAATGACTTGACAAGATATTTACTTGAAAAAAATTAATAGTTTAGTATTAGCATTTGACCCAGCATTGACAGAACATCAGCCAATGGTTGTGCACAGTGCACCCATGCTGTGTGGGCACACTGTGTTCAGGAATGATGAGAACATTGTGTCCTTGGACACCTGCCGGGCCTGACCATCAGGTGTTTTGGATCACTGCTATGCCAATCTTTTCTGTTGATAATCTTTCCTGTTGCCCAAGGACTGAAGTGAGACAGCCCCTCCTTAATAAAATGTGTGTGAAACTCTGGCATAGGATATAGAGGATCTGGCAATACAAGAGGAAAGTGTCGAGTGATGACAATATGTGACTAACATTGTGCGGACTCTGAAGTACTGTCACGTGGATTTCATTTCTGGGCCCCAATCACGACCCTGGGGCTCTCGTGAAATGGGTTTGAGTAATCTTATCAGACACAAAGGTGACTCAGATATAAAGGACTTGCTTGAGTCTGCACAGTTCACAACTCACTTTAGAATTGAATCCAGCCTGATCTCAATGTCCTTTGCATTGTTTCCCCATTTCTCCTCTGACAGCATCACAGATGCCATATCAGACGGAAGCAAAGCAGCAAACGACTCCAGCTCTACAGGGGACATCTGGAGAGTCTGCTGAACTCTTCATCTACAGGATTAGTCTGTAACTTAGCCAGATGTGATGGCGGACAACAGTAATCTCAGAACTCTGGAAAGCTGAGGCAGGAGGATTACAAGTTTGAGCCCAGCCTGGGAAACTTAGCAATTGAGTAGGACTCTCTCAAAATAAAAAGTAAAAATGGGCTAGGGATGTAACTCAGTGTGAAGGCAGTACATTCAATCTTGAATCACATACAGACATACAAACACACACATAGATAAACATACATGTGTACACACAGCAAAGCTAAACTTCTAGGATTGATTTAATCTCCCAGTTCCTCTTTTATACAGAATTGATTTAACTTAGTGAATACGCATTTATCATGGAATTTATTTAAGATTAACTTTTGAAATAATCACTGAGCAAATGTAATAGTCTTTTAAAATGGGAGTAAAAAACAGAATTTAAGAAGCATTGTTGGCCTCAAATGCAATTATCCATAAACCTTAGGGTGTTAAAGTTGGATATAAAGTCCCTCAAGAGTTAAAATGCACAATTAAAGCAATAAATGCCTAAAATGTTTAAAAACTGGTGTTAATATACTAGAATAATTTATCTGTGACAGATTATTTATATGGATAAATTTTATAGCAACAATTATATTTCTTTAAAGATGTGATAAATTGTTCATTTCTTCTCATGCCTGTGAAACCATATGAAATTTCAATATGAAGCTAAATTGTAAAATTTAAAAGCTTTTGTTCAAGACATACTTGATTACTTGAAAATGCTTATATTGTTTCTGTTTCCAAAGATAATATTTATGTAACATAAGCCAAAAATTAGTTGTTTCTATATAAAATTGATATGATATTTGCAAAAAATGATAAAATCTTGTTTTTTGTATTTACATTCTTACATTACATTTGAGGGGGTTTTGTAAGAATATCAAGATAGCTACTAAGGAAGGTGAATCTATTTTCCTTTGCAAAATATGTATTGTTTCACCGAATGAAATTTGAATCGTCACAATTAGTAGAAAAAATTAAACATGATCATTCTTGTTAATTCTTATTGTTATTATTATTATTATTATTAACACTTATTGTCTTCTCCATTTCCTCAGATTGTCCCAAATTTCTCTCTAGATGATTCCCTGGTTCTTTTCATGTCCCTTGCCTTGTGTTGTGCAGGACACAGAAAGATGCCACACTATATCATTTTAAAGAAAAACATGCTGTCTAGCCACAGGTGTGTGGTCAGTGGACAGCCTGCGTCTGTGGGCTCTTTTGGGGACAATCCCATCTTCTTCCCTGGGCAGCTGCACCATGAGGCTGAGTGAGGCAGGCCACACGGGTCTGCCCCGGGACACTCTGCAGGCCAGGTTTTATCTAGGGCTCTTCACAAAGCGGAGCCTGACTTTTGTTAGCGCTCCTTCTCCAACAGTTCTGCTACCGGGCTTTGGTCTTCAACAAGAGTTGAAAATCTTAAGCATCAACTCTGGCTCATTTTCTGCTTTTGGTGAACTCAACCCATAACAAGTCCCCTGCCCCAGCTTCTGTAGCCTTTAGAAAGCTAAACTCTGTTAAAATTTCTACAGTGATCTTACTGCAGAAATCTCATCTTTCCCAAATACTTTTGAGTCACTCAGGCCTAATTTCTTTCACAATTATGTTTTATACAATTATGTGTCCAACGTTATTACTCCCATTAATATTAAAATATATTTGCCTTTAGGAACCTCTTTTCATTCAAAATATTTCCTCTGAGCTGATGATATTTCCCATTTGGATGAATGCCTTATTGCCGTAAGAACTATTTATGACATTTATCTCTCAAGAGAATACATTAATAACAATATTCATTAAAACTGATATACTTGTGTAAAGACCTGAATTTTTAAAAGCAGGTTCCCATAAAGTAAGTTGTTTTATACCTGACATATGTCAAGTATAAAACAAAGTTTAGGAAATTAAGGCCAGAATTTGCTCCAAATCAGACAATTGCATGGTAGTGGCTCTGACCCACATACTGGAGCTCTCCGCTCTCTGTGTTCCTACCTGCACACTGCTGCCCTCGTGCAGAGCAGAAGGCATTCCCTGAGGAAATCGGGCAGCTGGTCTGAAAAACTCAGGTTTCTGAATTTGCAGTGTTTGCTATCACTATCTGAGGCAGAACTGGTGAGGTTCAGTACTTGGCTCAATATTCTGCTACATCCACTTAGAAAACAAACAAACAAAAAATTACTGTGTGCTTTTTGTGTATTAACTTAATCCTCAAAACAAGGTTGCACAGATGAGAAAAAGACTTCTTATTATGTGAAAGACAGAGGTAGCAAATGGTGGAGCCATGTTTTATACCTATGGAGTTTATCCTCGGTGGTGGCATTTTTCACCTCTGTGCTACTTGAGCATCCTTTGGGAGTTGGAAAGGCCATTGGAGCACACTAACAACATAACAAACCTGAGCATGAAAACAGGAGGAAAGTGAAAGGGGAAGAAGGAAGAAACACAGATTTAGTCTTCTTTAACTGTGGGCAATGAATCATGTAGCAAAGATTTAGGAATTTAGAAGATAATTCAAGGTCATTTAAATAATAATACATGTTTGTAAACAATTGCTGGATTAATGATCTATATACATACTTCCATATTCATATGAATAACACAATCTGAAAACCTTCATCAGAAGAAGCAAATTAAAAGAGACAATTTTTAAGTAAAACGCAAAAAAATGCTACGGAATTAAGATTAGCTACTGTTAGCTAAAGGGGCAGTGCTAGAACAATGTAGGATTGCAGCTTGTTGGGGGCAGAAAGTTGATTTGTTTTCCTGGGAATAAAGTTTTTTTTCCATCAGAATAGGGGATCAAAGTCAGTCTGTGAATACAAAAACAGCAAATATCGAGTTTTCCTCTCACTGGCAGCCAGCTTGCTTTTCTAATGACAGACTAAAGAACAAGGAAATATAACTCATTGTGTCATTGGGATTCTCATCAGTGAATACAAAGAACAATGCAGAAACAGTGTCATATACTTGTATTGATAGGTAACACTGGTTACTATTACCTGTAGGGGGAGCTTTGCTAACAGAGGTGTGGCATTGCTTGTCACTTAGGGTTAGTGAATAGAGGGACACACTCAATTTATACAAATTTAGGAAACATTAGTGTCTTCATCTTGCATCCCAGCATTGCAGAAATGAGTACAACAACAACTTAAGTGGAAGGAAAGGAAATTTTGGGAAAGGTGTCCTCTCTGGGTTTCTACCATACTTCTCACCCTTACATTTCTGCCTCTTCCCCCGTTCAGAAAAGCTCACACTGCCCAATAAAGAGTGATACAGCGCCTCGCAACAGAGGAGACCTGAGCCAGCAGTACAAATGAGCACATTAAAGTACTTGTTGCTTTTTGCTACAGAGCTTCTTAAAGAAAATGTTGCCACTTACTGACTACTCTAGGACTAATTATTAATATGACTGCTCCTAAGAGCATTTATTATTCTTCCAAAAGACAGAGGTAGAAGGGGAAGTCTGTATTAAGTCTGAAATATTATTCTAAAATTAATGATGAATATATATATTTCATAGGTGTTTGTTGGGTATATAGCATGGCATAGTGTGGTTTTAATTTGCATTACCTGTTTTCATATGTTGGCTAGTCATCTGGGTAATCCTTGTACTGTGTCTATCCACGTGATTTGCTCATTTTTCTCCTGTGTTGTCTTGCTTTATCTTGTTTATTTGTAGAAGTAATATGTATATTCTGAAAACTTTGCCACTTATATGTATTGCAAAATTTCTCATTCTGTGACTTGTATTCCCTCTGTTTTGACGGTATCTGCCAATAAATTAAATTTTTGTGTAGTTGAATTTTTTAGCCCTTTCCATATTGGTTCTGTATAAGAAATCCTCTTATCCATTAAGATATTTCACTATTTTATAATATCTATAAATTTCATTGTTTTAACTTTTATATTGTGATCTATAACCCACTGGGTATTTATGTATGGTATAAGATAGATCAAAGGTTCACTTCTTTTAAACATAAAGTCATTCAACTTACCCAGATTCTCCTGTCTGTGGTGCCACTAGATATATGGGAACTTCACTATGTTTATATAGCCTAGTACTATATAATTTTATAAGTGAAAAGTACTTATAAATTTCCTAACATAGTCTAAAAATTAGAGATATAAAATACTCCTATAGGCAGGTCGTCTCTCAGGTTGCTTACTGGTTTTCTTGCTCTACCCAGGAGTCCTTAGGTGACACACTTCCTGGGGAGATGACCTTTTGCTCCTGACCTCTATGCTTCTGTTGTTAGTCTTCACGGTGGGAACTTAGGGCTTCAGGTGGTAACCTCCATGGTGGATACCACCTATTGTCTACCATACATCATGGCTGCCTAGTGTCCCCAAAGCCTCCCCATATTTCTGTGTGAGGAGCTAAGTCTCACTAGTCCAAATTTATCAGCAGAGAAACTCTGAGCCACAGCTTGCTGTTAGGCAACAAGAGCCCACTCAAAACCTCCTTAGGAGGGTAAGACCGTCCTCATCAAAGTCTTGGCATAGAATAATCACTCATGCTCCAGATTCGCAGGTGGTTTACTAAGAAGTCATGCCATCAATCCCAAGGAACTCAAGACAACAATCTCACAGCTACTTTTTCAACATTTAAGCTTATATCTAACACTACTTTTCTTCACTCCATTCTTATCTTTTAGCTACAATTCCTCTCAACTAATGTCATTTTCCAGGACATTAATATATCCCTGAGGTCACACCGTGTTACAGCTAAGGACATGGACTTTGGTATCAGACTTATCATAGTTTATTGCTGACCCATTCTCTCCCCCATTTAAGAGCAATGTGTATGATTTTTAGGAGAACAAGTAATATAATTTCTTTGTGCCCTATTTTTCCTAGTCTAGGTGGATATAATACTACCCTCTGGCAGATAGAATGAATGTATGCACACCATCCAGCAAAAATTAGGAGTAGCAGAAATCATTAACTGTAGTTAAACCTGCTCTAGCCTTGTACAATATATATTTGTGTCAGATTACTCTGGCATGCATACAAGTCTGGACCGAAGTTGTCTGAAAATGACACTATACACATTTGTTCATGCTCAGAAGAAGGAACCTGATATATCGACGGCAATAGGTGTCAGAGTTTAGCTTGGAGTCCAGATCTGGTCCTCTCCACGGTAATATACAAAAAGGGGGTGCTTCAGTAGAGGCAGAGACTGCATTGCATGATTTAAATAATGTCTGTAGCTAGCTTGTGGGGTTAAAAAAAGAAGTAGGAAAATAAGTGTTTGACTTGTTTAAATATACACAAGTGATTCCGCACACTTTTTAAAATTTTGTCTTAGCCAATTAAAAGAATCATGGGGATTAGTTGACTTAAAAATGAATTTTGAGCACTATTCTACAGCAATAGTACACTGAGAATGCACCAAGAGGTGTTGTCACCTTCTGTCTTTCTTGAGCGAGCCAGGTTCTACTAACCCCACCCCTGCTAAAGTATGTGCCTGTCACCTGCTCTCCCAGCATCCCGATGAAGCCCAATGCTTTATCTGGGCTTCAAGCACCTGAAATATCTCCTTGAGCTATAAATGATCCCAGTAAATATCTGATGAATAAGCAGATCGATTGAGTTTTACTAATTTTGATGGTAATGGAGGTGTTAAACATCACAGAAGCTGCATATAATAGCTTTGCTTGTGATTCTGACCTCAGAGGCTAGTATGACTATGTGCACACTTCTGCACATTAATGTGTGACTGTGACTGTGCCAGAACTCTCATGACAGTATGTTAGCTCGTAATGCTGTACATTTTTATACTTATAATCAGTTGCTAATTATAAAGATAAAATTGCGATTAAAAAGCAATGTATAAATCATACAACAGTTTTCTAAGTAAAAATATGTTATCTAAAGATTACATGGACATTTCCTTCTAATGAAAATGAACTTTAAAAATAAAAAGTTTGACTCTCAGCAAAACAAAGGCAAGGCCTCCATAGATGCTGTGGTAATGTGGCTGCCTCTTTCCTAACACCCATCAACAGAAAATGAACTGCTTAGAATCCAGACGCCTGCAACATGCAAGGCTGACCTGAACAGATACAAAATTGGCCCGGGAGGATTTGCAATATTGCTCTCCTCTTGCCAGCGGGGGTTGCTGTGCACCACAGTGACAGTTAAATGAAAAGGTAAGGCACATGAATTTCATGCACGAGCACCTGTAACATCTCCAGGAAACCCTGCGGATGCGGTTGCTCCGGTCTGAAATCTGCAGGGTTCACTGCAGGAGAAATGAAGGTCACTGGCTGACATTAAAACTGACAGGGTTCACATTGCAAAGTATCAATGGAGATAAAATATTTTGTCACTGTTTTCATAAGTAACTGACCCCAAACAGTATGGCTTAATAATCTATATACCATGATTTAAGCTTCAAAATTAGACTTTCCCTCTTATTCCTAATAGCTCCAAAAAACCTCCGCATTGATTTCTCATTAATTTATCATTTATTTGACTTTTGAAAAACTCCATTCAAAAAGGATGTTAAAATGGAGAGTGTTCTGTACAAAACAAGCTTGCTTTGTGCCTTCTGCTTCTTGCACCTCATGAAGTGGGTTTATTTTAATTCAAGTCAGAAAACGTTTAATTAACTGTCTTTGACTTAGAGACTTGTGCCAGACATGGCTGGGAAGACAGGTTGTTGGCTCAAGATGCAAGTTTGGGGTTTGACCACTAAGAAATTCACGACTCCCCAGTGAAGACAGATTTGGGGGAGGCAGCTCTTTAGTTTTCAAAGGCAACTGTTTTTTAAAGACAAAGGGAACACAGTGGGACGTCTGGCTTTTTCCTGTCACCATCTCTCATTTTACTGCTACATTTTCCTTTTTGCTAGCAAATTCACCACCCAGCCTTACTGTTAGCCTTGCCTGTAATAATACAGGCAAAACTGGGACCACATGGCAAATAGCAAGGATAAGAAAAACAATGAAAGAAAAACAATGTGAACCACCATACAAACTTGGACTGGATTGATTTGATTTAACAACTTCTTTGTGACAGAACAGATAGAATTTTTTTTAATGTTTTAGCATCTTTTTTATTTATAAGATGAAAGTCCATATTATGTCAAATAAATTTAACTAAAGTATTTTGGGCCTTCAAACACAACATTTGGAGCACTGTACTTGAATCTCTAGTTACTAAAGGAGGCATTATGCAAAGTTTGGGAAATGGGTACTTTGCTGCTGCTTTCCACCAAGATTGGATTGGACTGAGGTGTGCCACACTTTATCAGGAAAGAATCACTTATAGCAAACAGACAGAATCTACTCCATGGGGTGAGGGGCACAGTGTGAAGTAGGCTGCTTCAAGACAGAAGACATATCTTTGAAGTTTTCTCTTTCATCTTAAAAAGTTGTAAGATTTTTCCAATCTACTCTATGACAAACTCTGCTGCCTATTGTGATATAAAGGATGTATTGTTCATCAGTTCAGTTATGCCATTTGCTATTTTTCCTCATTGCTATGTAAAGGTGTAAAGATTTACATAGTAAGATACTTCCCATACTTATATGAAGGTATCTTTGTCTTTGATGTGGTACATTCCATGATAATTTGCATACTATTTGGATCTGATAGGATAAATATATAATTCTCTGTGTACAGATACAGACTAGCACTGCAACACACAAAAACCTTCCAATGATTTTTCATGACAGATACAAAGGCACTTCTGGAAAAGGCCAAGCTAAAGATTGCAGCTAACATTTAGTGATGTGGATCTAGACTGCTCAGGCTCCTGGGAGTTCAATGATTGGATCAAATGGTCAGGTCTCATTTGACTCCAAAATGTTAACAAAGGGTTCAGTTGGTAAAAGGAAAGGTTAAGATTTTTGTGAAATGTCTCAAAAATTAGATGCACAAAGAATTTAACTTTGAGTCAAAAGGAAATGCCAACTACTGTACAACCAAAATTAAAATGTGAATTGACAAAAAGAAGCTTAGGACATAACAAATTAATCCCAAGGGAACATCACTACAATCTTCAAGTCTTACCTCCTTTTCTTAAATGAATGAACAAATGCATACCCAAGTCCTATCAAATGATAGTTAAATCACTCTCACCTAGGGATACCAAGAACAAGTACAAATGGACTTTGAGATAACTCTTTGCCAATCTCCAGGCCCAAGTAAATCTTTTAAGTCTGCAGTCGATGGTGCCATTGCGTCAATAAGCTGACTGAATTTGACTTTAACACAAACTGGAACCCAAGAAAATTATAAAACCATTTATACCAAAAAACAAGCACATCAAAAACATTAAGTCTTTATTGGAAGAGTTGAGGGAAGTTTCAAGGTAGAATCTTTTTTTAGATTTAATGCCCTACTAGGAATTGGTTTTGAAAACATGTTTCTGGAAGGTTAAATTTGAACTGTGCAAACATTTTTTTAACTATTCTTCAGCTTCATAAGTGAAGGAAGAATGAATAAAGTAGAAAGGAAGTATAGCCTTAGAAATGCAGTGCAGAAAGAGGCAGTTCTTTTTTTACCAAACACTATCAGGTGTATTTTGTACATCGTCTAATTCTATATTTAATCTTAGAAAATAACATTTTAAGATTCAAGAAACAGAAATACTGTTTTCCTCAGCAGACGCCGATACAGGGCCATCCCCGAGGTGTACATCCTGGCTAGCTGCAGCACACGTTTCTCTTCGGCTTTGCCCTTGTCTATTTCAAATGACTTAGCATCAAACTAAAGCCGTCAGAATGTTTTGATCTTTTTCACATCATTCCTATTGAGACTACCAGGCAATGCAGCTTCTCTGAATGTCAGGGGCTATACTTTCTGTGCCTGGCTCAAGTTCTTGCTCTTTGTTTAACTCATTGCATTTTTATTCTTTTTTTCAGTCCCACAATGTTGAAAGGTGAAATATTGTGGATGAAAGAGGCAACGTGTAGCAGTAGGACTGCTTTTTATTTAGAGACAAAAGCACAGGGGGGTGAAAGTTCCCACTATTTGGAGGGTCCTGAGCAAGGTCGCCCTTGCATTTTTATTCTTAAGCTTCAGACTGCCAACCAGTAGCCTCAAAAAGGCACAGACCAAGTCTCCAGTGCAGATAAGCAGAAGACGTTGCACTTGATTCCAGAAGGAAGGCTGTAGCTTCACATAAAGCCTCCGGAGATTCTGGCTCTCTAATGGCTCACTTTTAAGAAAGAGGGAACATTTTACCTGAAATGTAAACTTCAAGAACACAAATTATGTCCTTGAATTAAGTTTGTAAACCTAAACACTATCAGTGAATGGCACATGTATCTTGTTAATCTGCCTGTGATTTGGTAGACTGCACCATTGCAAACTTCAGTTTATTTCTGTATCTGTTACTACACAGGACCACAAGAGTGATTTCTCAACTAAAATGATCAACTTACAAGCCATGAATAAGTACAAACTCTCCTTCCTGCTGTCCATTACAGCCAGTCACAGCCTGGAAGATTAGCTATTTAAACAACTGGATTTTACATGCAAACTGAAAGCCAAGCAGATATAGGTAGTATTTCTTAAGATCAAAAAGTTTTTCTCCTAAGATCAAAAAGTTTTTCTCTTAAGATCAAAAAGTTAGCTAAATGACACTGAAGATCCTTGAATTATGACTGAAAAAGGAAATTAAACTGATATCTCTTACCTCAAAAGTACATGTCTGTGAACCACAAACATAAAATCCTTATTTTGTATAACAAGAGGTACAGAAAACAGATACTTGAAGATGAATTAATGCTGTCCTTAGATTTAACCTATTATGTGGATAAGTATGTCTAACTTGATTAATGATGTATGATTCATATGCATACAAGTAAAAAATAATGCAATAATAAATAAATAAAAAGCTTTCACTTTCAAATTTGTCCTTAATTATGACTTTTAAATTTTACCTTCAGGAAGACATAAAATTTTAGAATAAAACCCAAACGAATATATTTAAGTATAAACTCAGAAGTCCACAAACTTAGATTAAGAAAGGTCATATTGACATTAAAATTATTGAGTATAAAATAATTGCTGAGATAAAATAGAGAGTTTTGCACACTCTTCCTCAAGATTTTGTACAGAGTAAGTTTTGCATCATTTTCTCATAGCATAAAATGAAAATAACCAAAGAAATGCTTGTGCTCACTACAAACAATTTGAGAAACAAATATTTATGATAAAAACTATCTTTTATCAAAGGGGCAAAGACCAACAATATAAACATAGTTTTGGGAAATATGGAGAAGGGAGCCCTTTCAAATATGAGCAGTCACAATCTAAAACTGTGCCTGGAAAGAAATACTCATCAAGAACTTTCATAAGAATCTCAAAAAATCCATTACCTATGACCTATTTCCAGTCCTATAACTGTCTACCTACATTCAAATAATGCAATGATTTCTGTAAAAGCATAAATTTTCCATCTTTTTATTAGAAGTAATCTAAATGACCAACATTAAAGAAGTAGAGCATTTCCGTGTGCTAGAATCCTATTTGAGACATTGCTGTCATGAAATAGTTCATGGCAGTCATGGCAGAAAAAAACATCATAATTTCATGCTATACATAATGACTCAATTGCGAATTCTCCATACAATATAATTTCATTACATACTGCATGCATGAGCATGTGCACACACACATGTACCCAAAAAACATGCAATTATTTGGGCACAATAAAAAACTGGAAAGAATTAAAATAAAATCTCCTTAACCAGTGAAAGATAAAATAATTTCTAACATGATTTTGCGGTTTACTGTGAGTGAATAACTTCTAAACTAATCAATAAAGCTTTACTAGGGGAAGAATTCCAAAATGATCACCAAATGACCCATTTTCTTGGAAGCTTTCCATACATGGATATACACAATCTGTCAAAGAAGGAGTCTTTCTTTTCTACATTTCAGGTATTCCTCTGCTTTCTTAGATAAGAAGGAGCTCTATTCAGTCAAGTGTTTGACTATGTACACACCAACTTAAACTGAATACAGTATCTCCTATTTATAAACTCACCCAATGTAACAATATAAAATTTTTATTGCAACATTATTTTTCAAGCAATCATCTCTGTGCATCTGGGAAGCAGATCACTTTCTTCAAAAGATGTTGCCAGTCATTAATATAAAAGTGGCAGCTTAGCAGCAGGAAAACAGAGAGGGCAATGCCCACAGCCAGATAATATGACCATTGCTACATATTTTAATGACATTTCTTTTACTGTGCCCATCTTACAACGCAGAGAGTAAGGAATTCTCCTCAGTAATTTACTCTGAAGATTAAATAGACCAAGATTCCACAACTTTGACCTTGGCTATCAAACTATAAGTATAGTTTCCCTCTGCCTTGATTTTTTTATACACCGATTCCACATATTTTTTTTCTTGTATTCAGTGGGATACAAATTAGCAGGATTCAAAATAAGTTACATGTTTTTCCTTTGGTATATGACTACGTGTGATGCCTCAACATGAATGTAAATAGATGACAGAATGGAAGTATATGGAAAAGATGGTTTTAAGATAAAATATATGGGCCATGTAGTCCAAGAGTAACTGATGTCCATAAATCATGATTTCATTTCTAATTTTAGCATCATCTTTTAATTTTAATTTAGAACTCATTAATGATATCGATGAATTTACATTTTATACTCAAAACTATGAGTTCACATTTGAAAATTATTTAAGATTACACTTCTATTTGGTATGTCATCTCACTGATCTTAGGTCCCTATCTGAGTACTGACTGAACTATGAAATTGGCAGGTCCAACAGTTCCATTACATTAAAACATACCCAGACTCGGTGGGCAGCAAAGGGAAGACACTAAAGAAAGGTCACAAGAAGGATGGTGCTGGGAAGCCACCTTGGAGCTTACCTGACATCTGTGCACGTTATGCAAGTGATGTCACGGCTGTTGGTTGTGATCAGGTTCAAAGCCACCGATGTGTCATGGTCAGAGGTTGGATGTGCCGCACATTTAAAGAAAAATTCCTGAAAGAATGAGGAACATGATCACACACGTGGGTAATATGGTTCCTGGTCGACCATTTTTCCTTTTCTAACCATTTTGACAGTGAATGATCTCTGAGCAAGAGAAAAAGCCTGACATTACATGTGAATTAGAAATATATCAGCACTAAATCTCTTGATGGAAACAAAGCCCTTCTCTGGTGCCAAACTAGTCAACATTCCTTATCTCTTGGAAGGAACTAATCCACCTTTTTTTAAACTTTGTTAAGCTAGGAGTTGGGGGAACCCTCTGTGCCCCAACTTCAGGCATGTTCCTTGAGAATAAGTGACTCCAGAAGAAAAGCAAGAGATAGAAAAATAAGGGGAAGCCTAAAGCTGTGTCTTACAAATAAGGAAATAGAAACTCTTAGCCCTAAAATGACTTGCCTACAGTAACGCTGTAAGAGGTAACACTGTGAAGTGTCCCATGAGCCCCAAGAAGTCTAGGGCTTTCTCTTCAGCTTCTTACACAGTTTGTCCTTTTTTTTAAAAAAAAACAAACAATGGAGTACCAGGGGTGATAGAAAAATGTGAGTGCGTAAACTTAAAAAAAAAAAAAAACAGATTACCATAAAAAAAAAAACACTTGCTTTTCATCCCTCTCACTTCAGATACACTTGTCCCATTGTTCCTGACACTTTTTGAAACAGTCCTGGTTCATGAGTTTCTTTACAAAGTGGGATAAAAAAAATACAGCGAATGCCTGTTCCTGAGAGCCCATCCAAAGGAAAGGCAGCTGATTAGAACATTAGGATGTGCGCTCATCTGCTCTGTTCATCAGCTCCGGCCCTGCACAATCCCTGACGCTTCCCCAAAGCCAAAATGACCGTGAACAGTAAACATTTTGAGTTAATTCATGACACTGAGTAGCCAGGACGGCACGACTAATGACGCTCATGAAAGAAGACTTCCAGAACTCCTTGAGAAAATTGCAAGAAGGATGAGGTGTGTTCAAAGTGAGAAGGAGTATTTGGAAGGGGATGCATAGAAATGTGTCTTTTACTGTAATATATTTTCAACATTTAAACACTCACCAGACTTTTTGTTCACACTGCATACAAAGGAAGAAATCTAGAGAGCCCTGTGTAAGTAAGCACCCATGGAGGGACATGTGGGAATTCAGCAGGCAGCCTGTACAAGGCAGTGTGGCTTTCCCCCATTTGTCTTCAAACCTTCTCCTCTGCCCAGAACTCCTTGGGAGGCCAGCTGTCCAGCTGCCAAGCCAGGCAGCTAGAAATGTTTCAATACGCATCTCTCCTCTCCTTAGTGCCTTCCTCAGCCATGTCTTGGAACAAATGGCTTTATTTTAACTTTTCACAAATGTGACATTCTTTTTAACATTAGATATATTTCTTCTCAACAACAAATTTCTTTTTAATTTTCCTCATTTCTCTCTTTTGTTCTCTTCTGTTCATTGTTCTTCTTTTCTAATTTCCATGTCATTTCTCAGATACCTTCATGCTTTTCACACACCATGGTGTTTGGATGACCATCTCTCCACTTCGTGTGTGTGTATGTGTGGTACTGGGGAGGGAGCCCAGAGCTTTTTCATTGAGCTACATCTTTGGCCCATTTTTATTTTTTATCTTGAGTCACGGTCTTGCTAAATTGTTTAATTGCCTAGGTGGGGCTTGATCTTGTGATCTTCCTGCCTCAGCTTGCCAGAGAGCCGAGATTCCAGGCCTGCACCACGAGGCCACCTACCCCACTTCTTGGCAAGCAGTTGCTGTGTCTTCCATGACAGTAACACCAAGCAAGTCAAATTTCCAGCTACTGCAAAATATTGTGATAATTGTGCTACTGGTGGAGGAGAACTCTGTAGCCCATGTGGGCTCCTTACTCCTCTTGAGTAAAACTACTTAGGATGTGCAGAGCAGATTCCCTTAAAACAATAGAACTGGTAGCAGCACACTTCTGTGAAAGATTCCAGATGTGAAATATGACATGTTTCTGGCTTTGTTCAGTCGAGTATAGAGTGTGTTTGCTATAATTCTTAACTGGGCACTACAGCTTAAAAGCACTCATAAAGGACATGAAGATGAGTGGGCATGGCTGCATTAAAACTTACAAAACTTCATTTCTGAAATGGGCAGCAAATTGGACATTGCCTGCAAGACATACAGCTAAGCAATCATGAGAAATCTATGGAATGGTTTAATCATATTCACATTCTAACTGTGCCTGGCATAAGGGAAGCATCAGATGTATATCTTTGATGACAACTTGCAACATTCATTTAACATATGATACCATTGTCCCCTTATACATTTGACAGCACCATTTGATGTATTTTCTCTCTGCTTGAAACATAACTAGCTAATTCTCCTCTGACATGCCATTCTAGTTACAATACCTGTGTGCCTCTCACTCCAGTGGGCATCAGAATCACTTGGTTGTGGGAGTATGGGGGAATGGGGGTACAAGGTGAGGCATGGGCTTGTTAAACTAGAGATGGCTGGACACTCTAGATTTTCTAAATTTGGGGATAAGGTCAAGAGTGTGCATTTCTATCAAGTTGCCTTATGATGCTCCGGGAACAGCTCTTGAGAATCACCGAGTTACACCTATCATGATGACAAAGTAAGCTCCACTTATTCTCGCAGGAAACACAACTACATAGCTCCTTCTCATTGCTTCTGAAAACAGCGCCATATCTGAGGATGCATAACTTAACTTTTTTTTCAAAAATCTGGAGTGTGCCATTTTATAATGACATGTCCCAAAGCCAGGTGTTTCCAGATGAGGCTGTACTTCACAAGTCCCTTATCAATCCCAGATGGCATAACCTTCGTTGTCTGAAACCTCCAAGGCATTGGAATTTATCTTGCCCAGGTAAGGCCATATTAGCTGACCTTTCCTCCTGTGGTCTGAGGACCGCAGTTGTAATGTGCTGAGCATTTTTCTAGAACCATGAGACACAGCGGTAAGTGCTGGAGTTCATGTTTGGGCATGTCCTGCCTGTGAGCTCAGGCCCTTCCCTGCAGCAGCATGGAAACCACACTGGTTGATTTTTTTTCTCCTGAATACAGAAAGCCATGCTCTTTCACTCAGTCTTATGAAATGTTATAAATCCTTCAAAGGTTCATTCATAGATGTTGAGAAATAGATTTAAAACAATTCCTGACCATCAAAACAAGCTGGAAAAAATGACTGACCCTTATGAAATATACCAAAACTGGTTTTTGCAGAAATGAAAAAAAAAATTCTTATTCACAAGATTAAGTAATTCCTCCAAAAGTGTTGAGCTGACTTAGCCATCGAAAAGGCACAGATAACTAAATAGAAAGTATTTACATTTTTTCTTGGGTCGCAGGAAGCAATTGGTAGACACTGAGCCAACACATCACAAGTTGTCCTAACACCATATTAAATTCATCCACATATAAGCCAAAATCCTTTTTATTGAGGATGGATGCTTACAGACGACAGTACCAGAAGTTACAGATACTTGGGAAATTCCATTGATTTATATGACATGATAAAACTGAAATACAAAATACCAACTCTTTATATTAACTATGTATGTTGTATGTCTCATCAGTGCAAATTCCAGTGAGAATTTCAGTGCTTTCTCCACCAGATTTTTATAAAAGGAGTTTTATTTTTTTTTGGTACTGGTAACTGGCAAGAACATTAAGAATCTGAGGCTTTGCCCGGCTTGCAAGCTATGCAGCTAGTCTGCCACTGTTTCACGAATGCTGGCAAAAGACGAGGGAACCACTGGACTGGAGACAAAGGACCGCATAGCTTAGCAAAGACAGACAAAACACATGAGTGTTGTGCCATATGAGCTCCGTGACATCCAGGGAGGGGGCTGACGGGTGGGTAGGCTGAGCTCTATGCTGCAGGTGGGGTGATTTGGCATCACAGCTGAGATCCCTGAGCTTAGAGAACTCGCATCTCTACAAGACCTGTAAGCAAGCATTCCTTTTGTCCCGAAGGGACTTATTGTTTGTACTGCACCAAATAAATAAATAAATAAATAAATTAAATAAACATAAAAATTAACAAACATGCCTTTTGTTCTGCATAGAAATATCACTTTCTTCCAGGTTCATTTTTTTTTTTCTTAAAAAGATGTCCTAGATGTCCTATAGCTTTTCTCAGAGGCCAATTAGTAGAATTGTCTCGTCATTTTCTCTCACACCATCAGCGGGCCAGGACTTTCCAAGTTTTTTTTCTGAGATTGTCAATCTGCTCTCATAAACAAGCCCCGAGAGGACTGGTGATACAACACAGTACTAGAGCATTTGCCTGGTGTGCAAAGCCCTGGGTGCAATACACAACACTGACATAAAGACATAAAGGTATAAAAATAAAATAATAAATACAATAAAAGTTAGAAGAGGCTTTATCAGAAATTCTACCTTAAGTACCTCAGACAGTGCTGAGAGAAAGGTGCCATGTCCTAGAAAGCTGCAGTACTTTAATAGCGTGACTGTGAATTCTACTTTTCTTTTC
Source organism: Ctenodactylus gundi (assembly GCA_004027205.1). Taxonomy (NCBI): domain Eukaryota; kingdom Metazoa; phylum Chordata; class Mammalia; order Rodentia; family Ctenodactylidae; genus Ctenodactylus; species Ctenodactylus gundi. Next base: position 410,854 of record PVKB01000117.1, read on the forward strand.
TCAAATGTTCATTTAAAAAAAAAAAAAAAAGAAGACAGATAAAGCCATAAAGTCTTCTAGCAAGGATTTAAAGAGGTAGGGTGGCAAGCTGAGATCAAGGTGAAGTCCTGATACCAGGAGTATGACACGGCCTCAACATGTGGCCCAGGAAAAACTTGGGCTGAGGAGGCACGGTGAGGCTCAGGTCAGGCCTCCCATGCAGCATTGTTCCGGTTCCAGTGGATATCGGGGGTTGGCCAGCAAGCATGCTTTGTGGTAGGGAAGCAATTCCCTGTGGACACCTTAGGGAGGACAACTGTAAATCTAGGGGACCCACACAGACTCCTTGACTTAGAGTCTCAAAAGATCCTAGCCCACATCTTAGAAATGCTTGCTCATTGATAAATTAGCTACAAAAAAATCTTGTTAATTTAAATAAATTTCTCTACTTGCAGTTCCTACTGGTTTACTTGCTCTCTTTGGATGAATCTACTCATTCTAGGAAGACTTCTTCAGCGACAGTACTAAAAGTCTATGGCAATAGCGGTTTTGTTTGTTTTCAAATGATATCCTGAATTAGTAAAAGAAAAATGCCTTAAGATGTACTTGACTTTGTATTGTAGCACTGTGAAATGTTATGTGTTTTTTACCTTAGCAGTATTAAATAAAGAAGTCCATAATTTGACAATGTTCTATCCCTCAAGTCCGCAGACACATGCTTATGTTTATGCCCTCCATGAAGCGAGTTCCCATGAAGGGAGTTCTTATATTTGTCATAACTTATCTGACTTCTTATTCTAGAACCCAGGGTCCTGACCAAGTCACATCCATAAAATCAAAGGTGGGTTTGGGTAGTAGCTGAGTGCACTGTAGCTCACTGTCTGCAGGCTCGTGGGAGCTACCCTTATCCCTCACTCCATGGTGTCTCTTCATCAGGATGTATCAGAAAAGGCACCCCAAAGCCAAGGAGAAACTGCAGCCACTGAATGGAAATGAATGTACACACCAACAAGGCCCGAAGGTGCGCTATATAGGACAAGAGGGTAAACAGTCCATTCAAATACCACTGATAGATTTCCAACTACTATAAAAGCCAATAACTGGATTAAAACCTTGCTTGCCCCATTCACAATCTAGTTAAACCTTAAAAATTATGAGCAAGACCAGGCTTGTCACATTTCCATGCATCTTCTAATCAATTCTATCAAATACCCTAAGGTTTAAAAATTGATGCTATTTAACAATTTTGTTTTCCAGGTAAACTCTTCTGTCTTTACAAAGTGTTGAATATGATTTCAGACCCCAAATCCTTTTTAGTTACTATCTCCAAAAGGACTAACAATTTTCAATAAAATAGTACACTCTTTACATTTTCACTAAGAATGTTACAATGGAGGTACAGTTTGTGCTTAACATGCAATGGGTGGTTATTTGCATGGTTCAGTGATTACCCAGGACACTAAATGAGACCTAGCTAGAAAGGTGACAGAAGTATAGAAGAGCTAAATACAGAAAGAAGCTGCCCTGACATCAGCCTTATTAGATACAGCTGCCATCTAGGGCTGGGGGTGCGTGGGAGAGGTGGCCAAGTTCTCACAGCACTACACTGGGCAGTTCGGTGGCAGCCAGACCAAGAGTGAAATAGAGCCAGGCACACCTGGAGAGACTGCTGCCCTTTCTTTGTCAGCAGCCGGAGCAACTCAGGAAGTTTAGGAGCTGATGTCTTCCATAATCAGGGGACTACACAGAGCACAGAGGAGAAGGCCGAGTGGGCTTGAAGGTCACACACCAATGACTGCCGGCCCACAATGGGACAAATCCGATATATGAGGTCAAAATCCTCCCCTGTCACTCTGTCAGTGGTAGCTTTCTCATTAGTGCACAAAAGAAAAATGATATATTCACACATTGCTCTGCAAAATGTGGTAGAGATACATAAATATTCACATTGTGTACTGAGTTTAAATTGGTTTCAACTTGGGAAAAGATTATTCACTTGAATTTTCAGAGATGAATGCAGGAGGCAAAGCCACAGCACTGTGCATTACCTGCTTTCTCATTGCTGGGACAGAATACCTTACAACTGTAACAGGAAGAGAGCCTTATTTTGGCTCACATTCCAGAGCATTCAGTCTATTTGGCAGCTCCAAGGCAGAAACATCATGCAGAGGGGCATAGCAGAGGAAAGCTGCCCAACCTGTGCCAGCCAGGAGACAGAGGGAAAGGAGGAGCTGGGCACAGAAATATACTTTTTCAGGCCACACCTCCAGTGACCACCCTTCCAAGCAGTTCCCACTAACTGCACATGACATCTGCAGTAGTTAATCCAGTGATGAGTTTAGTGCCTTTGTGATCCAATTGGCATCCAAAAATTCTTGGGCATGAGATTTTTGGAGGATATCTAAGATCTCAGCCATACACATTGTTTATGGTATAAACTAGTAAAAAGCACCTACACCTATGTCAAAGAGACTCTCACAGTTACCAGGTTAAGATAGATTGTCACTCAAAACCAAAATAGGAGTGTCTGCGAACCCAGGTCAGTGTGCAGGCTAGGTTAACAATCTACCCCTGAGCCACATCACTAATATGAATATGACATTTTCAATGACATCTAAGTTAAAAACGTAACAAATAAAGCCTAACCACAGCATTCTCTGCCTAGTATACAAGTAAAGCCTTTACATTCTCATACCATAGCTTGTTGCCTTGTGATTTCGGTGTTATGACTCAGCCCTCAGTCAGAGGCGCTGGGCATCGCCAGAGTTCCATAAGCCGAGTAAGTCATACCAGTTTTGGTATAACCCTGCAGGTGGTTAGATGGCAGAAGACTTGTAGACGTGGTTAATTTAGCAATGCCACTTTCAAAATTAGGTTACACCTAATTTAATGAATCAAATTTAAAAAGTTAATGAGTTTGTTACTATGTTTAATACAGTTTGTTTTCTCCTAAAAAGGTGTGAACAAAGCCTCTAGATGATATGGAGAGTTGATTTGAAGAAAGAAAATCAATCTCCTTCCACAGAAAGCCAAGCCATATCGGGCCTGGCCGGGAAGGGCTGTCGGGGCTGCCTATCCACACCATATCTATTGCCAGTGTTTTCAGAACTGTCCTCTACCCCAGGATTTTCACAGGTTAACAGCAAACACACACATACACACAGGCCAAACCTGTGCACACAGGCTCCAGATGAAGCCATTCTGAAACAAGAAAGAAAATTTTAGAAATGTAATCAGACCGTTCCCATAATTTCATTGCTGTGTCAGGCCAAAATGGCATGGCTATCTTTATATCAAGAGATTTATATATCAAATATACTTTAAAATTATATTCTATTAACAAGGAAGTTAAAAGCATAGGTCAGATTTTTCCCTCAACCACAGTAAAACCTTCCAAGGGATAGGGTTATAGCTTACAAGCAGAGTGTTGCTTAGCATGTGTGTGTCCCTGGGTTCGAGTCACAGCACTGAAAATAAAATGCCCTGAAAACCCAGCCTTGTTATTGTTGTTGTTATTATTATTATTTATAGTACTAGGGATTGAACTCAGGGCATGGCACTGAGGTACATTTCCACTATGTTTTCCTTTCACTTTTTTTTTTTAAAGGAAAGTCTTGCTAAATCATTAAGTTGTCCAGGCTGTACTGAAACTTGTAATATTCTTGTTTCAACTTTCCAGAGTGCTGGGATTACAGGTGAGTACTTTCATATCTGACTTGTCTGACTCCCAAGTTTAATTTTTCTTCTTCTCAAACTTGATATGGAATTTCATTTATCACAAATTCTGAAATAAACTGGCATGACATAATTTTAAGTCAAAACTAATCCCATAGCATACTTTATAATTTTCATGTATATCACTAATTAAAAATATAGCATAGATATTTCTGTGTATATATTGAGATTAAAACACATTAATTGCATAAGCTTCCTAAAACCTAAAAATTTCTAATTTCAAAATGCTTCTCAATAAGAGTAAAAAGTGATCTGACTCTGAAAACTAGCTAATCTAAACTACCTAAGCTATCTAAACCACCCACTACTTTATTAGGATGATCTGTGTATACTAGCTATAGACACATATATTAAACATTAAGTGCTACTTTTACTTTAGTCTACACTGAGAGACAAAGGCCAGCAAGAAATTTCCTGAGGTTTGAAGACTGCCTTGAGTTGGGGCACTTGGTCAGAGGCAATGAAGAATGATGGTTATTTATGATCATTTACAAATATCACCACCATCAGTCCCATCCCATCAGCCTTCTGCCCGGGCTTTAATAATGTGTTCTTTAATATGACTCTTCATTGTCAATCTCCCTTTCTATTAAAAAACAAAAACAGAAGGGAACATGTCTTCTTACTATTTTTTTTTATTATTACCAGCTTGGTCAGATTGGTTCTTCAAAACTGATATTTTTGGTTGTACAATTTAGTAGTGCCTATAGCAACTTTCAGGGCTGTTTTCCCAGTGATCTTTCAGCCTGAAAGAGAAGGGTTTTACCTTTCTTTATGACTTTGGAAAACACCTTTACCCGAAAGTGTTGTCCTCAAGATAATATACCACTGGGGACTTTCTGTCAGCAAGTGCCTTGACAATGGCTATTGATACATCTTTACTTTCTCATAGTTATCTTGCTCTTAGCAGTCATTAAAGGTCCCTTGACTTCAAACTTCCTGGAACTAAGGGATTTTTGTCAAAGTACATTTACTTCATGTATCAGGGGCTCCGTTTCAAGGAAACCAGAGGTTCCTCATGGTCACAGGCAGCATTTTTGATGCTTATTTTCAGGTGCTATAATTTGTTTGTTGCAAGTTCCCTAAAGATTCATACATTAAAAACATAGTGCCCAGGAGGTACTATTAGGAGATAGAACAGTAAGAGGTGGGACCTGGTGGGAGGTCTTTCTGTTGATTGTTGTATACTCTTTAAGGGGTGTGTGGGACGCCAGCCCCTTTCTATCCTTCTTGCATTTCCTGGCTCTGAGGTGAGTAGATTTGTTCTGCCATATGTACCATCCTATTGCCATCAGACATGCCTAAAAGCAATAGGTACACCCTATCATGGACTGGAACCCCCATAACCATGAACCACAACAAACATTATCCCAGATAGTTTGTCATGGAGGTGAAAAGCTGGCAAATACACCAGAAGTTACTTGTCATTCCAGGAGAACCAGGATTGCAAATTGACATGATACATCTCTTCATCTTTGCTATCCCTAAGGTCTGATGGTCAGCTGATACTGCTCTGGGTGGCACTGGATTTCCGGAATTTCCATCCATATTCCAACAATGTCTGGGGATTGTCCCTTCCATCCAGTCCCGACATAAGAGCAGCGACTTACATGATGTCATGTATTCAGTGCATAAATTGTGCACATCTCTTCTCTTTCAATTCTGAAGCCAAGCCAGACAATAAAAGATAATATTCATTATTCCTGCTGTTCTCTAATTCCTTTAGAAGCAAGAGGTTTCATATGATATCATAACATGACAGCTTGAAAGAACACAATGGCATCCATAACATTTGCTAGTTTCATGTTCAGGCAATGCTTTCCAGCTTTTATTCTCAAATAAATGAAATAAGATGTTAAAATATTTTGTTAAAGCAGAGCACTTCTTTTTGTATTTCCTTTTCTCCCACCAATTTTCTATTTCATTACATGAGCTGACCTCCAGGAGAAGCTATATAAACAAATATCTCTAAGCTGATAATACTTGCAAGAAACTGAACCGGTAAGTCATAACTTCAAAAATTTACTATGACTCATCATCCCCACATGAATTATTATGTCTCTAGCATTTTTCAGGCAATCTCTAGAAGTTGGCAGTTATTTCATATTTATTTTTAAGTATACAAAAAGTCTTTATTCTAGTCAACAATGAAAAATAATGCTAGAGTTGTTTAATCAGATCATATTTCTGTGTAGCTAAATTTTTAGACCAAGCTTCCTGGCTCTGAGCAAGGACCTGAACCTTTCTTACCTCGCTGGTGTCACCCTCATGCCCACCTCCCTCTCCAGGCCTGCCATAAAGTCCCTCCTAGTACCCGGAAGAGCTGTATTCACTGGTCCTGAGATCCTGGATCTCGGATTTCCCTCAGCAGGACCCATCTTCCTCCTCTACTATCTCTACCCATTTAGACTTTCTATCCCTCTTCTGACCTTCAGGTCTCAGCTTCCCTGGTCCCCTTCAGGGTCATTGGGACCTTGGCTGGTTCTTTAGGACTATGTGACAAGTAATTCCACATCTGTGCTTGAAGTCGTTGCTCTTAAATACTGAAGTTTCTTGCTTGACCACGGGACTCATGGGAGCGAAGAACTTGAAGATGTCTTCTCCCAGATGCTGGCACCTACTTCATAGGTGTCCAACTGGGAGAAGGAAGGAGATCTTTTCAGCTGGTGCATGGAGCAAGGAAGGAAGATTCTGAAGAGTTCTGTTTACCATGAGGCCATGCCCTGGGGAGCTAGGCTGCCAGGAAAGCCCAGACCAGTAATGTCCGCGCTCCTGGGAAATAAGACGCACACCTTGGTCTTTCCTTTGTCCTGTGCCTTCCTCTAGGCTTTTATTGATGCTTTTGTAATGTTGTTTGACTCCATTTTGCTACTAGATTACAAAAAAGTCCCTGCTCCCTGAACCAAGTGGTGGCAGAATGATGCTGCTACTTTTCTCGTCCAGCCCAAAGCTGAGGGACGCAGAAACTACAACTTCAGAGTGTCCAGTCCAAGCAAAGAAAGTGCATGAGAAACATACCTTTTGATACCAATAATTCATAAAAATGATAATATAACTCGTCTTTGGCTATAAGCAGAAAGAAATACTGAGCAATAAAAAACTACTCTAGCTTTAAAATATTTTAAATGACTTTAGACTTGAAATCTAAACTTCTTCTCCACAAAGTCCTTGTTTCTTTGGCAAGTAGAATTTAAAGCTTATTTTTATTCTTGTTCTTTTTATTGTAGGCAGTACATGCAACCATAAACACTCTACTCAAGACAAAACCAGGCAAAGGCCAGTGCCAATGTGTTTCTCACATTTTCTGTATTTATTTTACTTCTTCATTAGAAAAGAAAGTAAAATGTAATTAAAAAATTTACCTATAAACTGTAAACATCTAGGAAAATTCAGATAACTAAAAGTAGAAAATAACTGCTACAGTGAATGGAATTATTTTGTGTATCACTTTAACCCACTATAAATGGAAGAATTAAAAACTCAACTAGATATCCATTGTTTTTAAGATATTTGTAGGTGTTTAAAGTAATTTCTTACAGTAAGACATCCTCTCAGAAAATAGTTCTTTTTAACCCACAATTCTCTGCTCAAATTACTACTCAAGCATAAAAAAGGTTTTCTTAGACATGCAAAGTTTCTAAAACCTTTCCTCTTCTCCATCCTTTCTGAAAAACATACTACAGGATGTGCTCTGCTCAACTACAAGAGTGAATGAGAATGAGGGCTGATGGGGAATAGGCAGTGGGATATTTCACTGGCAAACAGCCAGTGAAATAAGGCAGGATTTAAAGCAGGAATTATTAAAGCAGGAAGGAAAGCAGGAAGCAAACCAGGAAATAAAACAGACAGAGCAACAGCTACCACAACACTTAGCTAAGCACAAAGCAAGCCTTGGAAAGAAATTAGAGGAGACTAAAGAAGAAATGAGGAAGCATGGTTACAAATCTCCTATAAAAAGAGCTGAAACCCCAGGAGATGTTATCAGGGTAAATAAAGATGAATATGGCACAAATGATGGCAATTTCTGGGCCCAGAAATTCTGTGAATTAAAGCAGGAATTAAAGCAGGAAATAAAACAGACAGCAGAAGAGCTACACCAATACATAGATAAGCAAAAAGCAAGCCTTGAAAAGCAACTAGAGGAGATCAGAGAAGAAATATACCAGAAGATAATGAAGACAAAAGAAGAAAATAGAGAAGAACACAACAGAGATATAGAAAAATTAAATGCAGATATTTAGGAAACGAAAAGCACGCAGGTAATAATAAGCAACCACTTTAAACAACTTCAGGATAGAATGTCAGACCTAGAAAATAAAGTGACTAAGCTGCAACATACAGGCCATGAAGAACACAAAGCAAATAAAGAAAGCGAATCATTGCAATGGCTGATAGACGATTCAAGGAGAAACAACCTCAGAATTATGGGAATCGAGGAGAAGACTGAGGACAAAACAAAAGGCTTAAAGGGCATGTTTAATGAAATAATGGAAGAAAATTTCCTAAATCTAAGAAAAGAAATGAACATGGAACTATTGCAGGCGTATAGAACACGAAACAGCTTTGATCAGAAGAGATCCTCATCACAACACATCGTAATTAAAATTCTAGAAACCCAACACAAAGAGAAAATACTAAAAGTGGTAAGAGAAAAACAGAAGGTGACCTACAAAGATAAGCCCATCAGGATAACGGCTGATTTTTCAATCCAAACTCTAAAAGCAAGGAGATCTTGGAGCAATGTCATCCAAGCACTAAAAGAACATAAATGCCAACCAAGACTGCTATATCCAGCAAAATTATCTTTTAATTTTAAGGGAGAACTTAAAACTTTCCATGACAGAGAAAGCTTAAAGGAATTTACAGCCATTGAACCAAAATTGCAGAAAATACTTAAAGGAAACCTGGAAAGTGAAAGGGAGACTAGCGACACCAATGACCCCACAGAGGAAGCGACAACTACTAGAGGAGAATGAGCTCAGAAAAAAGTATGTTGTTAATTAGTGAAATGTGAGTAAATAAGATATGAAAGTTAAGGAATTCTGAAATAACTAGATTTGCCTTCATGTCTGTCACTTTAAGTATATTTATGTGGTATAGATTTGACTTCATTTAATGTAGCAATGTGATATAGTTTTAACTTTGTATTGTTGTAGCAATTTGCTTATCAGGTCACTAATGAAAGTTTATCCTAAGGAAACTGATTGATGTAAAGATAACCTTGTGAATGTACAAATATGCACCTTCCAGTATTCAGCTAGGGCAACTGAATTTTATGTATTTATTTATTTTTTCTCTTTCCCACATTAACTAGTCTTTTGAACTACATGCTTATAGTTATTTTCTATTGGGAACTGGTGGGTAAGGCCAGGTGTAACAATAACAAAAAGATACAGGAAAATATGGAAAAAAAAACTTTTGGTGAATATCCCAATAAAGCGATTAGTTGGATTCAGAGAAGAGATATCAAGATCTAACTACTGTAAACCCATTAGAGGAATAGGAAGCTGAGGTAGAGTGGTGACTTAAGTGAAATGACTTAGGTGCGGAAAATTAATATATTAAACACTGTACGGTTTCTCGGACTTGAACACAGACATTCTTTGGAACCATACGAAGTGATAGCCAGAGCCAAGGGAAGGGACAGGGAGGGTGTGGGAGGGTAGAAGATGGGAAGTCGATGTGATACATAGATGTATGAAACACCCAAATTCATTGTAAACACTATGTATTACATCTGTATATTAATAAAAATAGTGGGGGGGAAATTTTTTAAAAAGAGAAAAAAAAAAAAAAAACCCAAAGGTGTTATGCATTTCTAGGCAGTAATAATTACATCAGGGAAGTGAAGTAGGTACCAGGGCTTAGTTCGAAGTGTAAACAGGCATCACCTTTTATTTATCAATTTAATTCACACTATCAAACATTTAGAGGAGATATTGGTTTGCAAATCTAACTAACTTGATCAAACTTAAAATTTATACCTTGAAAAGACCAATGGAAAAAAAGAAAAAAACAGCTACAGAAAATACGACTAAAGGTGTCATAAATTTCATAGTCATTTGCCAAAAAGTTATAATAATTAGACACTAAGATTAAAATGCCCATTAGTAATGGCAATATCCATTGCTAAATAAGAAGGCAGAATATATGTCTTTAAAATATAACAATTTATCTTTATTTGCAGATGACATTACAGATTCTCTAAAAACCATGGTCTCAATGAAAAGTTATGAAAATTATTGAAAAAAAATTAAGTGGCTAAATGCAAACTATACTGTAAACATTGATTTTTTTCATAATAGCAAAATCCAGTTAGATGAAATAAAAAATTCTCATTTCTAATATTGACGAAAGCTATAAAATACAAATACATTCATTCAACAAGAAAAGCAAAGGACCGATTATAGGTATTTGAGAAAAGAAGATGAGCCCTTGAAGAGAAAACGTGTTCTGAATGTAAGGAGGTATTACCATTTTGTTACTATCTTTCAAACTTATATGTCATCTTGATACAAGTCATATTGGAGCCCCACATAGAATTTTATCTTGGGGGTAGAGTGAGAGAGAGATTAAACACAAAGACTTTAAAAAAATCATATAAAAACAAGCATAAGAATTTATTAGAGAATTTTATATGAAAAGCCCCAGCAGATATTACAATAATATTACCTGTTAAACTATTTATTATAAGGTAAAGAGAGGCAGTATCTGTATAGAAATATTATATATATATACACACACACACACACACACACACACACACACACACACACACACAGTAATGAATATACCATATTTGGAGTGAATAGTTGGGCACTTGTCATTGCAATAAGACATTTTAGATAGATTAAATATCTAAGCATGAGAACATACAATACAGGGTCTAGTAAGACAGGTGTCAATTCATTCAAACTTGTGACAGAAGTGGAGGAAGAGTTTTTGAAAGATGTGAACTGAACAAATCTCACTCCACATAAAAGTAAACGTTCTGCACCCTGAGAATTTCTGCAGTGGAAAAAGACCAAAATATTTACTGAACATATAATACAGAAAGGGTTAATGTATTTTTTAAAAATATGTTTACCATTTACTTTAACTAATGGCCAACAAATCCAATCAGTGTCAAAGAACATGAGACGATAGATCTCAGAAAAGAAAATGTAAAAGGCCAATGACATGAAAGGATATCTGACTTTGATAACAGTCAGAGAAATTTTAACCAGAATCAAAGGGACTCGGCCATTTTCCCACATGACTTCATGAAATGGAGGGAGCTCAGCCTACTGAGTGGGTTAACAACACTGAATAGAAAAGAGGTAACCATTTCCAACTTTTGGAAAATACTTTAGCAGTATAGATACAAGTATTAAGTGCACATCTTTGTCATTATTCATGGCAACAAAAACAATACCAGTGTGTAATAATGTATATACAGGGATTTTTATTTCAGCACAGTTTGTAGGAAACAAGAAGATGTCGTCCACTGAAGACTTGCTCAATGCTCATGGAATACCAGGTAGTCATTACAATGAACATGTTTGGGTTTTATTGTATTGCTCTTGGCAGATTTATATAAGTAACTATTAAGTGAAAAAAGGTATGGCTATAGTGAGTATTTAAAACAATTAAACAAGTAGAGATTTTCAATATGAATATAGAATAATTTCTAGAAGAATTCACAAAAATATTCACATTAATCATCTTGTGTAAAAGAGACAGGAAAAAATAATATCAATCTATTTTTATGCATCTGTTTTTTCATTAATTGTTACAAAAGGCATGAACTCTTTTTAGGCATTCAAAAGAAAGACAGTTGACAATAGCCACACAGACACACACACACACACACACACACACACACACACACACACACACAGAGAGAGAGAGAGAGAGAGCACTGTCACAATGCAGTCAGAAAATCATTGGACCAGAAGAATATACTGGGGATAACTCAAACATGGACCTCTACTGAGGTCAGAGGAAATCAAGCCCTGCGTCAATCTTAAAACAGCACTTTGCAGATGCACTGTGTTTGGCAAGAGGAGGGCAGGAGGGATATAATGATGTTTAAGATATCGTGAAGTTTGCATATGTTCTCCATTGTTGATGAAGGGTATAAGCTTATAGAGAAAATAGTAAAAGATCAAGATGCAGCAGTAGCCAGCAATTAGATTATAACAGATTAGATTAGATTAGAAAGAATACCGCCCCTCTTCAGGAATGATGGATTCCATCCTAAAGAGAATGGCTCTCCTGTGAAAGCTTTCAGAAGTCAGGCATGGTGAAAACAGCAAAACTGTCTAGTTAGAGAAAGAATAAGACAAAACACAAGCTCCCATGGAGCCTCTCTATGGAGCAACGACGAGTCTCTTGGCTCTGCACTGTGGGCACTGTCTGCTGAGTTGTCCCACTAAAGTCTTCCCCATGTCTCTGGCAGACATCAACCCAATCTATCTACCAGACTCTTACTATAATAAACCAATAAAACATTCTGAAGTGTTTCTTCAAGCCAGCAGAGTATATGTGCTTGATGATAGATCACACTTGCCTTCTTTTTTGGCTGATTTACTAAAATATGGTCAGTTGAAAATAATAGTATGACTCCTAATGGTATCTCAAACTTAATTTTATTTATGCCTGTTTTTATTTTATTCAATATATAGCTCCTTGTAATAAATAAAATTTATATGTTCCTTATATAACTCTTAGCTAATTATATGAAGTGTAGTAGATAATTGGAGAGTAAATCTTTCAATTTGCTATGCATTTAAGATCATTACAGTATAATATGTACTACTTTTCAATACTTTTATTGTTACCTAGTTAACAGTATTATTCGGCACTAGATAGTATGATTGAAAGGAAAATTAGAGGCATGAAAAACAATCTCTCCCTAAAAAATACCTGCTTACAATCTCATATATCAAACATTAGCCTGAAGGAGGTGTTTGTAGTTGGGTTATAACATTTTCTAGGAAAAAAGTGTTGTTTATAATGAACATGAGTAAGCATCTAAATCATCAAGCTGCAAAAGGAAGTCATGTTGAAAACAACCCAACCACCAAATATGCCCCCTGACATTAGACTCATATCAGCAGGTAGCTCACAACTACAATGAACCATAAATCCTGACAAGCCAGTCTATCTCCATACATATAAAAGAATAAGCTTCAATTTAAGTCCTCAAACAACAGCAAGTACATACAAGGAAAATATAAGATCAAGATCTATGTGACCAGCTCATTCAATACAATGGCTTCTACTTCATAAACATATCCCTTCCTACTTGTTGGTGCATTAAGTAAGATGGAATTATGTTCATTAAATACATAGATTGACATACTCATTCATTACAGAGTCTTTTGTACAAAATATTTCTAAGCTACATTAGAAGCCTAGGAAGCCATTAATTTTATGTCACTCTAGGTATACATTACCTTCTACCTAAATTAGGCATGGAAGTCAGGTATGTGGATTTCTGATGCTAACTTTCTGGGCTATGGGAGCTTTAGCTAAGTCATTCAGTCTAATTGGCTATAATTCAATCTAGTAGATTCTGGGCAGTGTCCCAGTGCCCTCTGCACCAGGAACCTGATAACATGAACAACTACTTTCTTTCTTCTGATCAAGTAACTCCCTCCCTGCAAGCCAGATGGAACACCTGGTGGAACTGCGGTAGAAGGATGAGGTTACTACTCGTGTCACTTTTCTAATCGTTTGGGTCAAGCTGCCTGCTCAGAGCACACTGAGATGGGTTAGGCACCTGCTATGCTGCTTCCACCATCGAGAGTTTCTTCTTTCTCCTACTTGTACAAGTCTAGTTTCATTTCAGAAAACAGAAAATTATTTAGGTTTATATTACTGATAGAAACACCATTCCTAACCCAAAATTTATGGAAGTTAAGCTGGAAAGTGTTATCAATATTTTTTGGCTGCTGACATTTCCTTTCATCACCAACACCTGGTGCTCAGTGACTATATCATTACTTGGCTGGTTATATATAAGCCCATCTGTGCAAAAATGGCCAACTGCCTGCTTGTAGTTGGCCAGACCTGTGTCCTAAAACACACGGGTGCCAGGCAATGATGAGCTTTGATGACCTTCATCACCCCATGGAAGCAACAAAGCTGACAAAAAAAATTTATGTAGCAATATTATGGAAATACAGAAACAATATATCTTTTTAAAATTGCACAAAATTATATTTATATGGTATTTTAAAGTCCCTTAAATACGTTACTTGTCTTGATTTTCCATTATGAGGATTTTTGGGAAGTGTTTTTACCAGCTAAGATTTAGTGAGGAAGCAATGTCAACAATACTCTTGAATACTCTGGATCTAAGAATCACTAGGACCCTATTTTCAGTCTATTTAAATGCCTCAGCTTTTTATACATGCACATTAGAGATGTTGTCATAAGTCTTTTCTTTGCACTATGATGGCTGATAAGAAATCCTTCATTTATTTTTAAATCATAATTGACAAGAAGTCATGTTTTCTTATGCTTTTATAAACCCTTTTTATGAAAGTGGGACAACTATATTATCTACACACATGAGAGCCTTTGTAGATTTACATACAAATAAATGCTTGCATGTTTTGTCAAATCTTGATGTTTCTGATAGGCAAAGATAAATCAAGCTATCAGGGCAGCCATGGCAAGCAGTGTATGTGCTGTCAGGGCTTTGTGCCAGTTCATCCTAGTTATAGCTTTCTGCTCTTGTACCAGGGGCGACTCTTTCATTAGCTGCGGTTTGCCTGTCATGCTGAGATTGCAGTACTTAAAAAACAGTATTTATTCACATTTCCAATGAGAGAAAGTTTAAATGAATTTTCTAGGTTCCAGTAAAGTCTCAAGAGAACAAGAGATAATGCAGAAATCTATTTACTTTATAAATACTTGCAGTGTAAATTTGTCAAAGGGTCAGTTTCCTATATATTCCCCCCACCCCTGGCTCAATATGAATGGAATCTTCAGGGAAATCATACAGTGAATATAAGTGATTTATGGTTTAGCTGATATTTCCAAAGAAAAGTAGTATAAATTGAGTGTGTGTGCTTAGGTAATTTTCCTCACAATATCATAATCATCATTTACTCCTTTGAGAATGGAAACTCTTCTATTTTACTTTGTGCTCTTAACACACATAAGCATTTGATGGGAAGACACGTAGATACTCAACAAATTTAGGAAAGGCTGAAGAGGGATTCCTAGCACTTACAACACAAAAGTATACATAGCTTTCCCACACCAGAGCAAATTTTCCTATAAACCTTTCCCGCACCCCTTTCAGAATCACTGCTATAGTAAGCATTCTAGTCCCAGTAGTAGCAATAAACACAAAATAAGCATCAACTGCCTAGAAAATAAACAGCAATAGCCTGAAAGCAATGACAACCCAGGGGAGTGGACACTGTTGCCCTTGACTTGGGGAACATAACGACACGTGGGCTCATAGAGACTCTGGAATTTAATAGTAACAAGTCCTGTGATGCTAGGATACTTGTATCTCCTTACCACCAGGGATCCAGAGTGAACACAACTCCCAGCACACCCCAACTGTCCGTAGGTAACTTTGTGGTCTTTCCATCCTGCCCGTCATGCCTACCTCACTCCCACCCTTATCATTTGTTTCTTGTATTTTAATTTCCTAGAATTTTATATAGAAACTATACATTATGGTATTCAATTTTGCCTAGATTTTTAAAATGTAGCACAGACATATTACATCAACTTCTCTCATTCCATTTCTCTCTCTATTTCTTGCTCTCCAAACCCAACCCCAGTTATCTTTACCTTCTAACATCTCACCCATTTGACCTTATTACTAGCTTATACTCTGGGTTTCTGATATTAGAGAAACCATATGATATTTAATCTTCTGAGTATGATTCACTTCACTAGGCATAATGGCTTCAAGCTATATCCATTTTCCTACAAAAGACTCAAATTTCTGTCTTTATGGCAGAGTAGTACTCCACTGTGTACATATGCCACATTTTATTTATCCACCAGTCTCTTGATGGATATTTTGGCATCTTCCACGACTCAGCTATTACCAGTTGCGCTGCCACAACATGGGCGTGCACGCATTTCTGTTCTATGGAGCATCTGGAGCTCTTGATGAAAGCCATTACCATTGGGATAAGGTGGTGTCTCAGTGTCATGTTGATTAGCATGTCTCTAATGGCTAAATAAGTTGAACATTTTTTCATGTATATTAACTTTTTCTGAAAAACGTATATTCATTTCAATTACCTGTTTTTAAAATTGGGTCTTTCAATTTGAGAACTAGGTTTTTCTTCAATTCTTTCTATATTCCAGTGATCAGCACCCTGTCCAAGGAGTAAGTGGTAGAAAATTTTTGCAAGCCATAAGTTCTCTCATCACTCTATTTCCTTTGCTGTGCAGAACTTTTTAAAATTTTCATAACCCCAATTGTTAATTTTCAGGGTTATTCCTTTTGCATCAAGTGTTCTAGTCAGAAAGTCCTTGCCTGTGCCAATGACCTCTTGAAGACATCTTGGTGGTTTTTTACATACATCTTTCTGTTATTGATATCTAATTGAATTTCATTGTGGTCAGAGAACAAACACTGTATAATTTCTATTTCTTTTAATTAAAATGTTCTAAGGTGTGTTTCATGGGTCAGAATATAGTTTTAGTGAACATTCCATGTTATTAAATAATATTTTTATGCTGCTACTGGTAAAGTGGTCTAAAAATGTTAATTATATTCAGTTGATTGATAATATTGTTGAATTTAACCATGTCCTTATTTATTTTGGCATGATTAATCTGTTCATTTATGATAGAATGAAGTTATGTTTTTATTGCAAATTATTGTCTCATTTATTAACAAACTACAGTTTGTTATGCATTCACATATTGGTGAACAGTGAGGCAATGTAACCCTTCATAGTAATTATTCCATGTGCACTTGAAAAGAATGGACAATATGAAAATGTTAGGTAAAATATTGTGTAAATACCAGTTAGCTGAATTTGATTGATAGTTTTGTTCAAATCTATATTCTTACTGATTTCTGTTATATGCTCTATGAAGCATGTGTTATAATCTTAATCTTTCTAGATTTTTCTTATCAAACTTGAAAATTTGTAAGTTTTCACTTTATGCTGGTATTCTGTTATTAGGTGCATATACCTTGAAGATTGCTAGATTCCCTTAATGGAGACATTACAATAATATTATTCCCTCTACAATATTATTATATCTGAATTCTACTTGTATCTTATAAATATAGTAAGTCCAGACTAAAAAAAGAAACTAATGTTGACTTGGTATATTCTTTTACAGACTTTCCATTTTCAATATGATTATGTCTTTGTATTTAATGTAGGTTGCCTGTAGGCAGCGTATATTGCATCTTGGTTTTTTATTGAATCTAAACATCTCTGCCTAGGGTTGGGATATCTAGAATATTTATATTCAGTGCAAATATTTTCATGGTTTGGTTTAATTCTATTTTATCTTGATATTTATTTTTTAACTGTGCCAAGCACTATTTAGTCTCTGCTTTTTAAAGTGTGTGTGTGTGTGACTCCTCGTTATCATCGTGAGCGGCTTATCAGCTATTGCTTTGTGATTTTACCAGTTGCCTAAAGATGATGATACACATCTTTACCTCTTCAGTATATTTTAGAGTGATGATTCGCCACTCTTCACACAGTGTACGAACTTCGAAGGGTATTCTTCCCTGTTGTCCTCACCTAGCTTTATGCTGCTGTTGTCATCCGTACTTATACCTGCTACAAACCTTATGGTAATCAAGTCACTGGCGCTGCTAAAACAGGAGGGCTTGGAATCCACATCCCACATACTGCCTGTGGTCTGACTCGGAGAACTCACCCAACATATTCTTGGTGGCTGCTCTTACTGTGATGAGCAATGATTTTGATTTCTTTTTTTCTTTTTTGAGACATTGTCTCGCTCTGTAGTTCAGGCTGGTCCTGACTTTACTGTGCAGCCCAGACTGGCCTAGAAGCAATGGTTTTGAAAATGGACTTTGATTGGAGTCAATTCATGAGTGGCTTCAAAGACTCCATGTGATTCTTAATAGAAAGCAGATTTACGAAAAAATTTTGACATTGGGGGTCAATATGATATACTAAATTTTAGAAAAAGTTGATGACAGTGTTCTATTTGCATTAATATAATTGTTTTGTAAACTACTAAAATATATGTATATTTTCTCAGTAAGAACACATTGTTTGTAGTAACAAAAAATATCTGCCTGGAAGAATAGTTAAATTAAAATGAAATAAACCTCAGAGTAATAGCTGTTGAAATTATAAGATAAATCTGATTAATAAAAGGGTGACACAAAACATTAAGCTAATCTTTTGTATTAAATAAATTAGTACAATTAAGTTAGAAAGAGAGAAGAGGCAAATATTTCAACTATCTGTGTCTGCTTAGCTAAGGTCTTTCAAATTTGCGGGGTTTTAGTTTGGCCTGCATTTGATCCTTACTTTATAATGGAGGGCAATACACAGTGCCATGACAAGTGTCCGAAATGGGGGTTCTGTAGGAAGTGTCGTCAGAAATAAAGATGAAGAGCTGTTGGTTCCTGAGCAGTGCTATAAAATATGCGGGGGCGTTTTATCATTCGGCCAAAAGTTAAGTTGACCTATTGGTGTCCTTAAGCAAAGAAAACCTCTAGAGGAATAGGGTCGATGGAAGTCTCACATGGGTTTCCTCTCTTTCTCACCCTTTCTCTGTAGAGGTATTAAATTGTAAAAGAAAAAAAATAAGAAGAAAGAAAGAGAAATGAAACTCTTGAGGTTTTACTGGCTTTCTTGCTTGAGGTGCTGACAGGCTGAAGTGACTGCCCTGCCAGGAGCGCCTCTGGCAAGCAGGAAGAAAAGAGTGCATTCAGATAAAAGGTCCTCGGGCTCAGTTTACTTCTCCAAGTTAGCTTTAAAGCAGTTGAGATACAGAACTGCAGGGCTTTGCTAATGTATCAAGCCTGACCTTTTTTGGAGGAAAAAAAATGAACTTTAAAAAGTGATGCTACATGTAAGGTTTAGGAGATGGTAAAGAGAAAGATTGTCTATTATTTCTTCTTTTCTAATCTATTTAATCCCAAAATGTGAGTCTGTAACCACGAAACTTTCAAGTCTTTTATGGAATTAAGAGTCTAAAATATGATAGGTATTTATATTGTATTCTTTAAAATTAAAAGGTATAATAAAAGACAGTGATCCTATTACAGCAAAATTAGATGAGTACTCTTCTTGGAATCACTATTGAATGCATTGGGACTTTTCATTTAAAAACTGAAACTACTATTATTATTACCATTACTAGTATTATTACTACTGTTATGTATCTATCTGTGTCATTTTATTTTGTCTAATGTCTAGTTCTCCTGTTTTGTTTCCCACCACCTAGAATTATTCCTAACATCCCACAAGTCACTGCATAGACACTTGCTGTCTAAAGTGAATGCATCATGTACAATTGTTGGAATTTAAAAAATATTTGGATGAAACTATTACACACGATAAATGATATTTCTTATGCCCTATATTCTCAGAAATTTATGTCTTTCAGCAGAGTGAAGCAGATTTAACACTCATTGCTGTAAATCAAATTATATTCCTCCCCTACTTACTGTCCTCTGGTTTTCCATCCCCCTTGGAAGACAGAACGCAGATGTCTCCCAGTGTTCTATAAACCTTATGTGGCCTGGGGCCTATCTGGTTGGGCTCCGTGTTGCACGCTCCACTATGCACGCCTTCCTCCTTCAGCCCTATATGGCCTGAAATCTACGTGGGCATGCTCTGTGTTGTACGCCCCACCATGTACGCCCTCCCTCGAGCCCGTGTGACCTGGGGCCTATCTGGGTGTGTGTCTGTACTGCATGCCCTGCCACACACGCCCTCCTCCTTCAGCCCTGGGTGGCCTGGGGCCTGCTTAGGCACTCTTTACGTGGTATGCCCCACGTGCACTCCTTCTTCCTTTAGCTTTGCAAAGGTCAAGCAGTGGCCCCACAGGGATGGTGGCACTAACTGCTCCCTTCACCCAGCAGGCTGTGTCTGCTGAATTCTGCCTGCTGGACCCTTTTAAAGAGGTAGTTCAAACCCATGCAGCTTAGCCTAAAGTAGCCTCCTACCCTTGTACACCAGTCAGTGTGACAGTGGCATCTTTTGTTGATCTTCACCATAGCATCTGCCAGTACCTGACAGAAACTGAGAAGTAGTTATTTCTCTTGGTGTGCCTTTCCCACTGTTCCTCAGCATACAGCATCCGCATAAGGCTAGTGACCTTCCCCAGTTCAACAGTGTATTTCTAAAACATCAGATCATATAGATGAACAGTACATGACTAGATGAATAAGTAAAAGGAATGCACACTTTCAGCCAATATACAAATACTTTGCACATTCCATAAGACAGTAAAAAATATGTACCTTTAAAAACATTTAAACTTTGTCTGAAGGTGAGATTGCTATTATTCATTTCTTTCCATTTCAGGAAAGCTAATTTCATGTAAAAATGCTATTGGTCTCAGGATGGATTACAAATGAGGGTTCATGGTAAAATAATACAAAGAAAAAGGTATCTAAAGAAAATTCAAATGTACCACCCTGTAAAAATGCCATGCATTCATTCTTTTATTCCAAGAATTTAGAGAAAATATTCAACCATCATCATAATGCTAAAAATAGCCCTGACAGCATGAATGTATATGCAAACACCATGGTGTGCACATGCAGACAAGACATCAAAGGTCCTGAAAACATTCTCACTCTCCTAGAGAATGATTTCATACAGCATCCTACAGTTTATAGGGACATTTTGAGAGTTTATTTCAAAAAGTGAAATATATTTTCTAAATATCGTTGAAGTGAAAACATATAATAAAGATGAAATTAAAGTGAAGACAGATAACAACAACAAAAACAAATTCCTGGACAAGAGTTTTGCAAGGTCTCCAAGTTTAAATTTAATAGATGCCACTGAAACTGTTGATGGTAGAATCATCAATTAAGTTTTATAGCAAAGCCAAGTAAGAAATAAATCAACAAAATATTAGTAATCCATCTGCTCATCACAACAAATTCTGGCAAGCAACATTATTACCTTAATGATATAATATTTGGAAGGAAAAAAAAAACAGTAAGGAAAATGGCTTAGCATCTCCCAAAGGCATGCAATATGGTTCCAAATCAATTTAAATTTACAGCTATCCTGAGTTCTCTATAATAACCTCATTCCACAAACACTAAATTTTGAATACTTAAAAAAAAAAAAACAGATTCAATATACATCCCAAACAACCAGGTGCTCTATTTATGTGTCATTCTGAGATAGCTGAATGAAAGGCTTTCATATACAACCCAAGTTTGAAAATTATAGCTGTGGCTATATTTTCAGATGTCACTAAGAGAGTATTTATAAAAGGCCTCACACTTAAGCATCATACTAAGCTTGAGAAATGAAATGCAACTGAGAAAAACTACAAAGGGAAATGAGGCATAGCTGGATTGTCTAAGACCAAACAATCGCATTTCTTTTGAAAGGAAGGCAAAACTTCAGAGTTTACCATACAAATTCTTATAATTTCTCACGAGATTATGGAAGTTCAAAAGCAAGAGACAGAAGGCATTAATATCTGCTTGGAAATTGAACCCTATTTACAACAAACTGAACCATGCCATGGTGGCCCTCTGTCATGGACATCTGCTATTTGTCCCTCAGACCCACCTTATACCCTTAGCTTGCTGCTATCCACCCCAGGAGGCTCTCAGGCTTCCGGTTGGTTTGGGTTAGTTGGGAACTACCTATGAAAATGGCTAAAGAGTCAGAGGTGTTTCCTCCTCACACCTCTTTTATTACACCAGCCATGGCCGAGAATCAAAGAATACAGCAAAATATGTACTATTAGTGTTGAATTTATGCCATCACCTTCCAATTCATAGAAGTTACAACAGGAATTTGAACAAGGGCTAGGGATTAATGAGCCCCAGATAAAAGCTGTAAAGGCTAAGGCTATCACAATTCAGTTGCTTTCATCAGTCTTCTTTGAGTTTCAAGTAAAATTCTACATGGAACACTACCCAATTTAAAAAAAAGAGGAAACAGACAACGGGAATGCCAAAGATAAATAGAAAAATAAATCCTAAGAGCATAGCACATGAGAAGAAGCTATTATGAGAATAAAGATGTTGGCTCTCTAATAGGAATGCTATTTACTTAGCCTTACAACACTTGAGAAATTTATCAGCAAAGATAAAAGAACATGAATACAGTAGAGGAAGCTTTAAAACTCTTTGAGAAGCAAAGAAATCTCAATATCCTTAAAACAACTCTGTGTGTTCAGGGAAAAAAAAAAAAAAAAAAACTACACAAGAAGAATCATAAAGAGCCAAGATGTTACACTGCCTCAACTCCAACCTGGAAGGCAAGTGGAAATTTGGAAATAAATATTGGAGAAAACAGAAATCAGAGCCACTTACACCCTGTAGAACATTATGCAGACAGAAACGGGTGGATTTCATAAGTCAGGGAAACATCTTTCTTCACAGTGATTTCAACCAGTTGCAAATAAACCCACTATGACCTGTACCACCCCTCTCCAATAATTTAAGGCAAGAGACAGAAGGGCAGAGATAATGTTAGTTTTCATGAGAAGAAAAGCTGAATCTAGAATGCCAACTCCAACTTTCATTCTATGTGCTGAAGGTAAAGAACCACTCTTTATGTGAACACTATTCAGTGAAATAAAATAAAATTCTTCTCGTTTATGATTATGTGCACTTATTAAATGCCGTTTATAAGTTGAATATCTGCATACCAATAGCAAAAACCGTCTACTTAAAATCTTGTATTGTTATCAAAATCATGAGACATTGACAGGATAGTATTATACAGATTAGAAATTATGATTATTTGTAAATTGTACCAATTACATCAATAATGTCTGTTGTGGTTAGGATCTGGAGTGTCCCCCAAAAGTTTCATGTATTTTAACGGAACAATGTGATGTTGGTGGATTGGGGCCTGGTCTGGAGGAGTGGGTTAGTTAGGACTGAGGGTGTGTAGTGGCCACACCTGGATGCAGGAGGGGCTAGTTACTGGGTGGAGACTTGAAAAGGATGTATAAGCTGCACCTGCCTTCCTGGAGGACTGGGAGTAGTCTCAACTAGCCTCAGCTTGTCTTCCTGTTTGTTCCGGGGAAGCTGCCTCCACTTCTCTCTCTGCAATGTACTTGATCGTTGCCAGCCACCCCTGAATGGACTGTGACCTTCGAGACTATGAGCTAAAATAAACCTTTCCTTTCCTGAGTTTGTGGGTGTCGAGTATTGAGTCACAGCAACGAAGAAGGGACTAAAACAATGTCCATTACATACCAAAAACATTCCAGTCTAGTCCAAAGTTCCATCTGAGGTCACAGGTTTCACTTCGTCGTCATGTCCTTTTCGTGGCCTCTGATTTGAACCGGTCCCTTACTCTCTACTTTTCTTTCATAACCTTAACATTTTCTGTTGGCTACAGTCCAGTTTTTGTGAGAAGGCCTTCTCAGATTGTGAGATGTTTCTTTACTTCAGGAGACTCATCTCATTATTTGTCCGTATAATTCAGCTTGCTCTTTTGGTTGGGGTGAACTCTGGTGGATTTTTCCACTACAAGGTAATCTTTTTTTTTTTTTTTTTTTAAGAGTAAGTATTTTCTGGAGAGACTGATTCCTAATTCCACGGAATAGTTTCTAGATCTGCTCATTAGTCAAAGCAAGGAAGTGGGTGTTACAGCTAAATATATCTACAGTGATGACAACCCCAGATTCTTAATAATAACTGTGATTACAATAAAGCATAAAAGTTTTCATTCTACACGCCTCCTCTTCAATATTTCTAGTTTTTATTTCTGTGGTGTAAAATCCAGCTTAGCAAAAAATAAAACTATTAAGCAATGTAATATTTATATTTTGACCTTATATCAAAGACATATAGTAAAATACTCTGCATTTAAAGTAATCTAGAAATTTCTTTTTTTCCCACGCTACATTAGGCATCTGCAATGCCATTAAGTTTGTTTGTATGTGTAATCTATCTTAGCTTTTTATTCTTCTCTATTTAAAAAAAAACAGATATAAAGCTTCAACCTGGTTCTAGAGATGAGAACTATAAATGAAGATGCATGCAAAGAAGAAGTCACTCTTGTCACATCAACCCATACCATGTCTTGGTCACTCCATCATGTCCTACATTTAATTCCAACCTGTACCCTATAGGCCATCAATATCACAGCAGTTTATTCTTTCCATTTATTTTATAAAATAAGTAGAAGCATACATCGTGTCTTATGTCTGAGTAGTCTAACTTCTCGTTAAAAACCTGCATGTGATTATTAAGGCTTGATCATAAGCAATCGCAAAGATGCTGAATGAAAGCCCTTCAGGAAAAACGCCTTCTTGGCACTAGACTTGGTGTTCAGATGTGCACTGCAGCCTCTGCAGTGTGCTGGGACCAGGACTCAAAGTTCCCAGATGATCATGTCCTCTTTCATATTTTCTTTCCTAATATCTACTATGTCTTCATTCCTAGGTATTTTTCTTTGGAGCATTGATTGAGATCCTTTTCAGAGCTTCTGAACCTAGACAGTAAGTTCCACTTTGACTTCGTCTACTTCAAGCCCTCTCCACTGGCTTCAGGGCCCAGAAACTGGCGGAGACTTTTAGGGGAGAGGTGTTAAGATAAGCTCAACAGAGAGATGACCCTGAAAATTATACAGATCTACCCAATCCTTGGCCAATATTTTCTTCTCTGGAGGGAAATGGAACAGAAGGCAATCAGTGCTCCTTCCTCCAAGAATCCATCACTTATATCCTATTGAATAACTGTAGGGCTAATTCCTGTCTCTATGTCCCTCCATGGGTACTCTAGCAGCTGGCGGCTTAGCTTTATCTCTCTGTCTACCAAAGTAGCTGAGCTCCTAATAATTTCCTCTTCACTCCTACACAACAATAATACTACCTTTTACATTCTGTTTTTTTTTTAAACTCAGCAATATGCTCTGTAAATTGCCCCATGCCAGTGTATAAAGATTTTTTTTTCTATTTTATTTTTTCCCAGCTGCACATTACTCTATTGAATGGTTGTATTCCTTGTATTTAAGCAAACTCTTTGATGGACCCAATGTTTTCAACTTCAATTATCTTGTGTACATGTAAAAAGGATAGCTGTGTTTATATTACTATAGAGAAATATATACTTTCTTGAGGAAACTTACAGCTTGATTTCTACAAGTGAAACTTTTGCAATCAATCCTTTAAAAAAGCAGAAGCCAACTGTTCAGATTTAGTGGCAAACATTTCCTCCAGTGAAGTTGTGGGTAAGAGTTTGCTGACTGTGAGTTCTGAAATTTTAATATAACAAATCACCGAATTATGTCAGCAGAGAAAAGGAACTCACATGACAAGTATACCACTGAGCTTTACTTTTTGGGGGAGAAAAAAAGCTTCTTTGAAATTATAAATTATTCTTTTTTCTCTTTCCTGTAGTAACAAGTACATGGGCTAAGGAAGATGATCAAAAGCTGGAAAAAAAAGAGGTATAAATCAAAGGTAATTGCAAGGGGAAAAAAGCTGTAAGACAGCCCCAGCTTCCAGATGGAAGTGTAAGGCCAACTCTGTTCAGGACTATAATTGTCTTCCTTCCAAGGCCTGGTTTCAGTATTAGCCTAATTTTCAAGAAATGGCATTTGTGAGCTGCAGAAGAAGAGCTATATTCTTATTTCTGAAGTTGCCTTTCAATGCATTCCCCTTCCTTTTCTTTCTTCCCTATCACCTTTAGTGTTCACCCTGTTTCTCTCTGAAATAGGACAAAATTGCAATGTATTCTGTAAGATTCCAGCTGCAAGGACTGGAGAGTTATTCAGACATAAAGAACATAATTTACGAAAGTCTTGGGTGAGAAAATAGTAAGCAGATAACTTTCCCATCTCCAGACCGAAAGTATGAATACTTATATGTTACAATCAATAGAGAAGGCTGAGGTCAGAAATCAAATGTAAATGACACATTCATGGAAAGTATCTACTTGCCTGGTAGGATATTTCATTCTGAGAGATGGAAATCAATTTCTTCCAAATTGACTGACGTTCGTTTACACAAAACAGAACCTTTGTACAAGAGAGCATACACTGACAAGATAAGTATTCATTCGGAGCCTCTAAAATGGAAAAGAATGGTTCAAAACTGCCAAGATGAAGGTCTCCATCTGGCATTTCAAATTTACTGATATTTTATGAAAGTCAGTTTTATGTTATAGGGCAATTTTCTGCCAAAGAAATAAAATGTGAAACTAATTCTTATAAAAAAGGAGAAACAAATCCATAGCAAAGGTGACACATATGTGTCTGTATGATATTTTTCTGTGAGCCACATATATCACCTGTATGAACATGATTCAAGATAATATCTAATTCATTACAGTTCTGATACAGAAAAGAATCAACGAGCATATTTCCATCTCCATTGTTATGGTTTAGATCTAAAATATTTGGTCAAAGTCTCAAGTACTTGAAAGGTGATTAGACTTGAGTTATTGATGACGTCAGTAGTTGAAGGCATTGCTAGGGGGCCAGACCTGATAGGAAGATATGGGTCACTGTGTATGTGATGTGGGAGGCTGTATTCTGACCCTGGCTCTTCCCCTTGCTCTCTGCTGTGCAGCTGCTATGGGTTGAACAGCTTTCGTTCACTAGGCCCTTCTACTATTTCATTTTTATCTAGGATCCATCTGACTCTGAACTGAACCCACTGAAACTATGAGCCAAAATAAACCTCCTTTCCTAAGCTGCTGTTAGGTATTTTATTCCAGTGATTGAAATATGATGAATACAATTTACTTCTCACACAAAAAAAAGCTTCATTTGGAGACTCCATTCTTCCCCTTGGACAATGCCTTATTTGAAGAGGAATAATGTTCTCATGCCTTCTTTCTGGTACTGATAAATGTAGAGTACACTGGACTCTTGAGCTCCTCTTCTTAACCTTGGCGAGCCCTCTCCCCATCATGAAAATAGAGAGAGGACTGTGGCCAATTTTTGGTCCATCATTTGGAGCATGTTTATTGTTAGCAAGGCCAATTAGAAGTGGGGTAGGTCTTGCAAGGTACCCTGGAGCAATCTCCTTGTGGACAGCCCTAGCCTGCTAGTCACCAGGTGACAACAACCTTGAGATCATAATTGATACCTCAGGAGACCCTGTAGGTTGCCTTTGGCCTCAAGCCTCACAAGGCCACGTGGTCCTACTTACCCGACCAGAAAGACATGTGTCATGTTTGGGGACAGGTGCTCCTTCCTGCTCCTTCCCAGGACTTTCTTTCTGTTTATGTTTCCCTCAGAACCACGGCATCAAGACAAAGAGGCAGCGCGGCCGTGAACCAAACGCACCAGCCCTGCCAGCTACTCGCTAACATCGTTTATTTACACTGAGGCAGACCAAACCCTGACTCCCTCATTGGCTAGTTTCAATTGTTCCATTACCAATAAACAGCGTTTCTTTAATATCTAAGATCTCAATATATAGCTTAATTTATTTGTGATTTATATTTTTAAGTTCACGTAACTATGATATTCAGCTTTATGAAATATCAAAATATCATTTGTAAATGGTTTATACTTTAATATGGAGATATACACTTGCACATAGGGTGTCTATGATAACTAAATGTGATAATGGATAACAAGCCCATAGCATGGTACCTGACATACCAGGCATGTCAGGTAAGTGGCTGACACAACATACCCATCATTGTCATGTCATTAGTATTGTGAAAAATATCTATTTGAAATCAAATGATAAAAAAGAGTATCTTAATTATATGACTGAACATTTAAAAAAATTACAACTATAATTATTTCAAGAATATTGGTAAAATTAAGTGTATTATAACACCTGATATGCTATTTCTTCACTATAACCATGGTTCTGCTCAGCAGAGACTCAATGACACTGGCTTTTATGTCTAATTAACTGCGATATTTTCTCCACCACAGAAAAAAAATCTCTTTGAGAAAATCAAATCCATCATTCTCTGAAACTTTGCCTGTCACAGCAAGCGACTAAAGGCTGTAGATCTCATGGTTAACCTTTTCAGTTACTTAGCTTTCTATTTTCTTTTCTTTCTTCTTCTTCTTCTTTTTTTTGGTGTGTGCTTTCTCTAAGACATGCTGTATTCATCTTAAAATAAACCACTACCCAGCATGGAAAAAGAATTCCCCAGGGAGAGCCACTGTCACCTGGATGTGCCCTGCTGAGGGACGTGGTTGTCTATGCAACAAGCACACAGACCCAGCGGGAAAGCTCTGCAATAAAGCTGCAGAAAAGGGGCTCTGGTGACTTCCGGAGGAGGTGATCAGGCTTTCACAGCTCAATAATACGTGGAAACAAATGACAGGTGCTAATGTTTTATTCTTTGAAAATGTGGTTGGAAGCAAATTAATTTAATGATGAGGAAAACCATTTTCAAATTACACTGATTTTAAATTATAAAAATGTTTTAAAAGGCATTTTTATTATTTTCAATCTTTATTGGTAATTAAATCTCCTTCATCTTGATAGATGCATTTTAGGGTTTGCTTTGTAAAAGCAATATGGACGATTTACAATTACTACAGAACACTGTAATACGTAAATTGATCATTTCAATGATTTTTAAGTTTCAGCTTTTCATAATACTATTCCTTATGTATTAAGGTACTTTTATGTCCCAAATACAGAAATACGTTGAGAGTAACTCTCTATAATCAAATAAGTCATAAAAGAGTAAAGCTCTGTAATAATATTACCTCACCACGACTTCCTGTTACCTTAAGCTCCTGTTAAATATAAAATCTAAACCGTTGTATTAACTGAGACATTTGTTTTTATACTATTATTTCACCATAACTTAGCCTTGATGTGTCATTTGAAGGTCACATCATTCTTTGATAATTATATTGCTATATTGAAATAGTACAAATTCTTCTTGCACAAAGCACTATGTATTTCTTTTAGCTACTGTAACAATCAGCCACACTTATCTCCTTTACTGGCCTATACAACATTTCAGGACAAACTACCAAGATGTTTTTCTACTGCTATCAAAACCACTATCACTACAGCTACAATTCTACTGCTAACCATACAGAGAAAAATGAATTACATGGAGATCAACAAGCTTATTTATCACTTAAGCTTTAAGTGCTAGGCCTTGGCCCAAATTTCTTTCCTTATTCATCTTCCCATGAAGCCCTGGATGACTGTGTTCAATATGTAAATATTAAGTGCTATAGCTGTTAGAATGTTATTAGACACTCCAGAACCACGTGAGACATGGGCTCAGGTGCTTGAAGAGTGCTCTGAGGGAATCCAAGTGTTTCCAGCTCTGGCATGCCTCGGTGCATCCTTGAAGTACAAGAGATGGATTGAAAGGTGCAGTTTAAACTGAGTCTCCAGGTAGTTTGCTAGCCACAGGTCATTGGAATGACATACTGTCATAACTCCCCCAGAATGCTTGTGGCTTACTGCATTGATATGTAATTAATCTGCTGAGCAGTGACAGGACCTAGCTGAAGAGCGCTTTTGAAGCTTTAGAGATCTCGCTTGCCGAAGAGGGCGTGGGGAGTCCTTGGTACACTTTGCTAGCACAGCAGGCGGCAACCAGCTGTGAATGTGTGACTCCACATATGCCAAATAACGTATTGCAAACCACAATGTGATGGCTCAGGATTAGTCCACTAGGAGCAGTCCCTGCAAACACAGCTGCATTTGCAACTGTACTCAAGGTTGAGGGGTGATGGAGGTGGCCCACCTCGCTTGGTTCTGCAGTGCCCTTCACAATGGGAGCTCCCGAGGAGCTGGTTCAAGGGAGCCCTGTGCACACGTGTCATGGTGGCCATATTTCCACTTGCATCCAACGTGGATGAAAAACAGGTATAGTACAGGTAGAACTAGAGTCCATAGTAAGAGCAAGTTGAATAAATGACTACTAATGCAAATGAAAATAAATAAAAGTAAAGGAAAATATAAATTAAGGATTTTTTATTTGTAAATATATATAATACATTTTTCATTTGCATATCGACTACACACAGCTTGAGAGATTGTTGTATATATAATACACATCACATTTGAATATATATATATATATATATATATATATATATATATATATATATATATATATATAATTTCCCTTTTCCTTCTGTCCCACCAGTTCCCCACTTTCAGTGTCCTTAACAGAATCAAATTCATTTTTAAAGGATGAGTACTTTGCTAACCCTTTTTCCCCCATTTTATTGATATGTATAAGTGCGAAATTTAAGGTTTACAATGAAGTTGAGCATTGTGTGCACCTACGTATCTTGTCAAGGTGACAAGGACTTTCCCACTTTCCTTTTGTCCCTCCCCCTACCCCCCCTTCCCACCCTACCCCCTGTATTACTTTGTGTTTCATTTTAAGTTCCATAAAAGTGTTTTCTCTTGAATATTACAGAATGGTATGGAAGACACTGATATTTGCAGAACACTTTTTTAAGGGGTTATATTATAATTTCAAAATAGTTAGAAATGGGCAAGTATATGTAAATACACAAAGAAAGTAGAGCTTAGCAAAACCTAATTACTTGACAAATGCTTTTTAAAAATGCCTGAAGTTTTGAAGTTGGGTAGTAAAATTGTTTTTGCTTGCGGTAGTGAAATGAGAAAAACAAGAATTTTTTTCTTATGTTGGACAAATACTTTCCTAACATTCCTACACTTTACATTTTGAAAATGCTGTGTTTAATAGGAATAGTGTTCTTTGATTTCTGTTAAAATGTACATTGCACATATTTTAATTGATAAGAAAAGAGATAATAAGAATATCAGATTAAAAACACATAGATTATTAAAAGTCTGATGCCTCTTAATAAAGGCTTTAAATTGTTAGCATAAGTTCAGGGTCACCTAGTAGCCACTGAGAATAGATGCTGAACAAGCCAGAATCTTCCCTCCTCCAGCCCTTAATGCCCTGGAACTAGTGAGAATGCTGTTTAGTTTCAGGAACCTTCAGACCCATGCTAATTTATCAGTTCTAATCTCTAGTTCATGTTCATGCAGTTCATAACAAAGACCATTTTTACCCAGTAATGAATTTTGAATTCATGACTGCACTGTGAGCATTCTAAACATAAGTTGTGCCCCTCCATTTGTACAACAAAAGAAAGTCTTTTTCAAACCGTAAAATAATTTTTCTGTTTTTATTAACTGTGTATATATACCATTTTAATATTTTATACTATATACAAGCAAATCATATATTTGACTTATGCATTATTTATAAATAATTTCAAAAGACAGGAATGTTTTCATTTCACCATCAAATCTTCAAAATTATTTTTATTTTCTTACTCCTTTAGGCTAGAATGGAAATCTTACCAATTTCTGATGTTTCCCCTTTGATTTCTGTCCATTTTATCTTTTTAGTGACTGCTCTGTTTTCCTTATCCTTTCTTTGCCATCAGTTTTTTTTTTTTTAAGGAATTCTCAACAGTGAGTCCTGTTTCCTCCCGTAACCAGAACATTTGCTGTAAATTTAACTCGGCTTTTAAACATGGGTGCAAAGCAGCCTGAAAAGAACACAAAGCTGCCTGCCATCTACTCCCGTGTTACGGGAGATGCTAACAGGATATTACTAGTGGACCAGGCACGGGTCAAGGCCCTGTCCAATAACATTACTTTTCAACACAACCATACATGGGATAATAGTTCAATAGACCAGGAAGCCAGAAACCTGAGCTCCTTCATTTCTTCGTGCTTCTAGTGAATCACTTCAAAATATCCTGAGCCTACCAACTTTTGGCCTATCACTTCCCCACCTATGCACGAACCGACCTTTCCACAAGTGCTCACATACCCCATATCCATGCACACATGTCACTGGAGAGAGGCGATTTGGCTCTCCTGGAAATGTAAGGGCACCTGTGCAGTGATTTGGGGGCCACTGTAATTATGCACGCACCATTTTCTATTGGTAATGGAGGCGAATGAAGCTACTCCACCTGTGCCTAAACTCTTCTTGGAATGAAAAAGAATATCAGTTCTCCAACCGTGTGAACCTCCTTTGTTTCTTCTTTTATTTTTGTGAAAAATATTTATGTATGTGCAGAAAATGCTCAACTTCATTGTAAACCTTAAATTTTGTGGTTATACATATCAATAAAATGGGGAAAAATTCATCCCATGGTCTTGTGGATAGATACCTGGAGGGCTTTTCATGATTTAAGACATAATATCTTTCAAATGCCTTAACTTTTCCAAAAGGAATGTATTTGTTATAAATATCCTAAAGCTTTTTTTAATTGAGATGTTTTGAAGTTATATTACTTAGAAAATTACTTTTAGTAAGGGAAATGAAGCTTCACAAAGGGCATATTAGTATATATTAATATACTTTGTTTTTTCTTTTTTTTGAAAATGAGCATCAAGCTATATTAAATAGTAATGGCTTAAAAGTAATTGCCCTGATATGTGGTATGTTCTCCAACTGCATACATTCAAGAAACCTTGGAAATATCTGATGACCATGAAAGGAAAATTAATTATACATAATTGGAAATAAGTATTATTTTGCCAGAATTATATTGCTCATAGCATAATTTTAAGATAATACTAACAATGATCATAAATTATGTATTTGGGTCTGCTGTGTATGTAATAGATAATACTAGTGTGTTTCTGTTTACATAGTCATGACAACAAACCAATAAACTAAATACCATCTTGACTTTGACTTATAGATGATAAAATCAAAATAAAGAAACTATTTTTCTATGGTTGTGTGACCCCCAACATTTTAGAGGTGGGATTCACACCTGGATTTTTATTTCAGAGCCCTCCCTCATAGACAATGTGTAAATATTTCACTCTCTCTAATGGTCAAATTAGTCATCCTGTTTTAAGACACTAAACATTATTATTTCTACAAGAATAAAAACTACAGTTTTAGTCTCCATCATCTCTATGCTTCATGTAACTTCATTTCAAGATTCTAATGTTTTTAGATAATCTAATTTGTACACAATCTAACTATTAAGTTATGTGTGTCATTTTACGTCATAGAAAGACACCTTATGATGACACTATACAACATCCCCAGAAAATAACCATTCTTAAATTTCCTATTTCATTTATCCTGCTAGATAATTTCTCTTATTTTTATTTATTTTGGGTCATTTTATGCTGTTATGACAAGCCTTGGGATATTCTTGTGCAAACAGTGGTCTTCGGTCAGTAGAATAGGTAAAAAAAAAAAAAAAAACTAATGAAATTTATTAAGCTCTTGTCAGACCTCAGTTAAAGTCTTCCTGACTACTCCAGGTAAAGTCCAAACATTCTCAATTTTGCTTCCAGAATATTTTACATAATACTGTATGTTATTATATGAGGTATGATAAAAAATCTAGTAAATGTTTAAGCTTTAAAAAGTCAGTAAAAGACATATTAACATTAATTACCTTCAAAATACTCCCCTTGCTTCAAAGACACTTACTTCATTCTTGACACTTTCTGAAGCAGTTCTGCAAATCCTCTTTCCCATCTTCAGTTGTGTTGTAATGGCTGCCTCAATGATCTGAATTGGTTCAAAGAGTTGACTTTTCATGGTCATTTTGACTTTGAGAAAGATCTAAAGTTATTCAGTGCCAGATATGGAGAATAAGGTGAACGAGGTCACATCATCACATTTTTTGACCAAAAGATGGCATAAGTACTTTGAATCAATTCAGGATATTGAGGCAGGCATGAAGGCACATACATAAAAGTGTACTTCAAGGACTGCCTCAGAATGTGGTAGGATTAACGGTGTAAGTGTATCCAAAGTGATGGCGAATATTTTGAGGGAAACTCATGGCAATATGTTTTTTACTGTAACAAATTTTTACTTAAACATTCACTGTATTTTTTATCACATCCTGCATAATCAGTACATTTTTCTTGTAAGACTGTGTTTCTTTTGAGACGACACCTACTGAGAGGATTGTAACATGTTCATTTAGTATTCTCAGACATGAGCTGAGCTATTGATGCAGATTAGGCGCTTCTATATGATTGTGGAAGGGAGAAAGCAATGGAGGTAGGGGATGAAGGGCAGGAGGGGAGACTGTAGAGGAACAAAGGATGTATTAACTTGGTGTGTGACTTGTATACAAATTAGATGCTTTCATTTTTCTATAATTTCCTATATTTCTAGGATATAAGAAGAGACCATTGTCCCACAAGAGATGTACTCTGCATAATCCCTCTGACTCAGATTCAGAACAGCAGAAAGAAACAAGTTAAGAAACATTAGAAATTATCATGTTATTTAGGCTTCTCAGAAGAATTCTGTGGGCATTCCAGTGTTCTTTTAGAAGAGCCAGGTGTCATAAAAATGCAGTTGTTTACTGATGTGTGTTATCTAAAACACAACTCTGCAGTATTTTGATGTTTTTTAGGATAGGTAGATACTAGAACAACTGCTACTTAAAAATGGCAATTGGGTTTCTCTCTCCCACAATGTGCAGGTTTATGGCTCCCTTCAGAACAAGCATTCAATGTTTTGAGTCAAACTATCTAAACGGACGTTTTAGTTAACACCAAAAGAAAGCAAAGTCCCACTCCTGAACCCAAGAGGTTTGAGGCAATGAGGAGAAAGGAAGCTGCAGGGTGCATCTTTGCGGATGATATCTGTGTTGAAGAAGAAAGCCTGGGGCCCTAGATGCTGTGTGCTCCTGTAGAGACGAGCAAGGAGAATTCTGAGCATGAAAAGCTTCCTTTAGGATACAAGCAATTGAAAAGAAATGGAAGAAACAACTTCTTTGAAAAACTAGGGGGACAGATACACACACATACTATGAAATAGGGTGTTTGTTACAAAATGGGGCCCTGAGCTAAAGGAGGCAGATTGTTACCCATGAACCTCAGAGCCCCTGGAGAATGAGTGTGGGGGAATTGGGAGCTTCAGGCACAAATTGGACTTCGGTGATTTCTCATGGGCAGGCACTACCAAGGTTAGGTGGTGGCTCCCTGAGGGGCTTCAAGGTGACAGCATCAAGCAGACAGTCCCCAGGAGGAGACGGTGAGGAAAATAACCTTACAGAGGTAATGGGGAGACCAAAGAGTGATTTGAAAGCACACCACATCAGATTTTTAGAGAACCTCAAAATTAATGACTATGGTAATGTTTAGAATGATGTTCACAATGACAGGATATAATATACTAGAAATTCAGCTGGTACAGATTCACACCCTTACACCAAGACTCATTAAAGTCATTAAAGTGACTCAAATATTATTTACATTATTATATTCAAATATTATTTGTTGTCCGTACCCCAGTTACCTGCCCTACTCTGCCTGGTGTTTGCAGTTCTGTGTGAAGGGTGGGGAGCTTCTAATAACAAGCCTGCCCTTGGCCCCTGTACTACACATTTTATTGTCCTTGGGTACATGACATGCCCAACTGAAAGGAAGAGGGGTTTATTTTGGCTCACAGTTTCAGCCCTTGGTGGACTGATTATAAGACAGAAACAACATGGAAGAGAGGCATGGTAGATGAAAAGGTGCTCAACTCTTGTACCATGTTTATTTACATATTTCCAGATATGAAGCATGTTGAACAACCTCCAACAAGGCCCCACCTCCTAACAGCACGTTCAGCTATCAAACTCACTAGTGCATGGATCTACTGGTAAGTCGAATAGCTCCAGGGTCCAGTCACCTTCCACATGCCTGAGATTCTTGGGTACATGTTAGATCTAAATCATAATAGTCTTAGCACCAACGATATGTAGAAATAAGTCACTCAGTCTGACATTTCTGCTTTCTAAAATTTTTTTTCGGGTGTTTGTTTCATAGACACTTTTATGGAAAACAGGACTAAAGTTCATAAAATGTAAATGAAAATAAGTAACGACCAGCATTTTCTATGGAAGACTTTTTTCAAGGCAATGTTTTGTATCCAATTCATGGAAAGCTAAGTTCCTGAAGCTGAGGGACATCACTTTCATTTCCCAGGTGCTAAAATGATAATCACATGTGAAAAAAGCAAATTAATAATTTGGGGGTTATCATACCCTATTTATGCACACTCTGCCTCTCTTGGTGTGATGGCTCCTTCTTGTGCACACGCCCTGTGAATCTGTGTCACCAGTACTCACGAGGCTGAATTAAGACACTTCTGAGAGTGGCTCCTTCTCTTTTGCATGCTGCCCCATCCAATTAGTCTCTCAGTTAATTTTTTCCGAATTTTTTCCCACTAAATGCCCACTGCTTATATTTTTCTTAACTGTACTGGATTAGTCTCACTTTGTAGTCCAGGCTGGTCCTGAACTTACTATATAACCTAGGATGGCCTCAGACTCATGGCAATCTTCCTTCCTCAGCCTTGTGAATACTGGGATTACAGGAATGTGGCAATGATGGCCAGCAAGGCACCTGCAGCAGTCCTAGCTACTGGAAATATCTCAGAAATGATTAATCATCTCTGCCACCTGCCTGTACCTGCTGGTCTTCCTACTGTTACTGTAAGATGTCACACCATGTGACATCTTTGCACTTTAGCACGCAGCCCCCTTCTTTCCTGGAGTTCAGCCTCTTTCCCGACTTCATGCAGTTATAAGCCCTTCTCCATCTTTCTTGTTCCAAAGCCCCCCAGGTACATTCTCCAAAACCCCTCCTGGAATACTCGCTGAGATCCTTCTCCTACAAAACTGCCAGTGGCACCCTCAACTGACATGAAGTTCTGCCTCCCATTCTCCTACTGAGGGGGACCTCAAGGAGAGCTACAGACCTTGGAATGTGTGGGTATGCAGGCGGACACTTGGCCAGAGAAGGGGGGGTAACTCGTTTAAAGTAAGTGTGTTTGACCTGTGTCCCATGGACCCTGTGACCAGACAAGACTACAAAATGCACTTTAACATTATCACGCACGTGATTTTTGGTGGTATTTGTACTGATGGCTTGACTGGGCCAACCCTGAGTATAAACTGCACAGAATGACAATGAAATCCTATGTGTGGAGTGGGGAGAGGGGCAGTTTAATGCTGTGCTAACTCTGACTCCTGCCCCTGCCACACACAGTTGAATCAAATCCTCTTTCTAAACAGATATCATATGCACTTTTATGACTCAGGCAGCAAAACACAGTAAATATCAGTACTATTTCAATCTACCTACATGTGTGAAATATAGTTGAGACTTCAACTAAGTTGACTTTTCAGTCAACATAAACATATTCCCTGTGATTTTTCAAATGGAAAGTATGAAGTCGTAATCAGGCATTCAACTCAAAAAGATATTTTTGGTCATGTCTCTTTACTGGAGTTTTATGAGACTTATCTTCCTAGAGAAAAATATTCTTCACTTCACAATCACACTTATTTATGTCATGTCTTGGCAGTCGATATATCTATGAACAACTATTTTCATGATTGAAGCACATGAAGAGTAAAAGTAGATAAAACTTTTCAGATAAGCACCTTGGAAATTACTAAAAATAGCAACCACTTCCTACTGAACCAGACACTGAATGCATTAGTTTTTCAAAAATAAGGTAAGATACCCTACTAGTTTTATGTTCATGTTGATCTCTCTTAAGATCATAAGAAAAATATAATAAAGTTAAAGAACTTATGTAATTTATATATATTAATTGCATCATATATTTTATATGCGCCCCAAGTGAATTCTTCACTGTGGCCCAGGCCAGCCCAAAGGTGGACCCTGAGGTCTAAAGGCAAAGAGTTGAGATTCAAATTGGGAGTAACACATGGAGGTTGCAAAAACCGACTCTAGTGTGCAGGCCTGGAGTTCTCGCTGGTTCCTACTTAGCCCCAGCCCACCTCTATGGTTCCCTGGGCAGAGAGAATCCAGAGCAACCAGGACAGGAAGAATGAAGCGCAAGGAAGGGTAAGTACAAAGATAATGCAGCTGGAATCCTCTCTGAGGTAGGTCTGAATTGTAAGAGGAAAACAGACCTTAAATTAGGTATGTGGCATTTTTATGTTAGACAACTCTGAATACTCTGATATGTAAAACTGACGAGCACAGATAAGGAGTTCATCCAGGTGTCTTCTACTGCCTGAGAAAAACAATTTCAGAGGAATCTGACAGCATTGATAAAAAGTGGCAGTAATTTGGATGACAGACATTAACTATGTTACAATGTGTTACTTGTAAGAGCAGTAGGCTCAATGTAGATTGGGAGGCAGGATGAAGAAAATGAAAGCAACAGAATTGACTTTAGATATAAAATCCTAAAATTGATATAATATAAACATGAGATTTATTTCAAGTCCAAGAGGAAAAGTGTTATTCAACAAATGATGCATTAAAAACACTATGTAAAATTTGGGTAGTTAAATAGAATTAGATTTGTATAAAACCTTCACATAAAAAATCTATACACAGCAAATATTTAAATGTCTGAAAAAAATAAAACTATAAAACTATTCAAAAATATTTCTTGTAAATATCAATTATGATATCGAGTACAGAAAAGATATTGTTAAAAATGACAGGTCTAAAAGGTATACCCCAAATTAGGATAATAACACATTTAGCCACATAAAAATTTATAGTTTAAATAGTTCCAGAACATCACTAGATATTTATCGATTAAGTAACTTGTAAAAAGTTTCTAACATATATGACATGCAAAGAGTCACAATAACAATTGCTCATCTAAAATGTACAATAATAAAAGAAACAAAGGGTTCAGTTTAACATGAGATTCCAGTTTCACTGGAATAACTGACAATGGTTTTTATTATTTTTTAAAGAAAAATATGTAGCGGCAGAGAACGTCAAGAAATACGTTTTGAGTGAGAGAGCAGAA
Organism: Ctenodactylus gundi; assembly: GCA_004027205.1. NCBI lineage: Eukaryota > Metazoa > Chordata > Mammalia > Rodentia > Ctenodactylidae > Ctenodactylus > Ctenodactylus gundi. The sequence continues at coordinate 449,444 of PVKB01000117.1, forward strand.
AATAGCGCGAGGTTGCTAGTGGATCTCTGCAACTAGTCAACGTAACACTTTGCATGGAAAGTATTTTGCCTCAACAACTCTGTTCCCCAAGATTGTGACGGGTTAAATTTACAAAGACGTACATAGGAAAGATCACTCGTGTGCTGCTTCTGTGCTGATGTGGAAGGGCCTACATACTCCTCAGGAGAGGATTGTTTACATGGAATAAATGGAACCCATCACTGACAGCAGCTCTTCATCTCTTTCTGTGGAAATGAGTACAACATATGAAGTAAGAGACACAAGAAAATATGTTATGTACAGTACCATTTTCTCACAAAGTATTTGTCTGTGTGTGTGCACACACACACTTCAAAAACAGAGGAGGAGAACAGACATCTAATGTTAGCAGTGATTATTTCTAGGTAATTTGATTAAGATGAGTTTTACCCTGTTCTTCAGGTAAAAGTAGGTTGACTCTTTTTTCATCCCACATTATGTTCTTATGATCAGAAAAAACATTAATTATGAAAACAATTCAATGAAAATGTGGTATGATATCTTAAAATTACACTTCCAGTATGACATTTAAAAGTGTGATATTATGACAATAATTACACTGGCAATACAGCTCTAAATTTTTTTTAAAAAACAGCTACAATGGTTTTCTGAAACCTGATACAACTACATTATGTTTTCTCTCCAGATCAGCTCGTACATAATGAAATCCATGCCACACCAAGCCCTATATAAATACTAATGGAGTGCATGCTTATTTATGGTACTGCAAATGCTACAATTTTCCACTAAGCTACTGTTAGAGAAATTTCATAAATCTGAAAACTTTGTGTTCTTTGTAGAAAAGGCGATCCACTGCACAGCAATCATAAAAAGTCATCCTTAGTTCTTCTTGAGCAGTGTGGACAAAAGCTGCCTTGGAAACCAAGCTACTAAACCTCAACACATTAAAATAACAGATATTTCAATAATAATAACTATGATTTATCTTTTAGAACCTTATATTTGCCTGTATTCGAAGGACAAGAATTTCATCACTGAAGTATGCAACTAAGCCATGGTCCTCCTTAGGAGCTGAATGCAATAAGAATATTTTTATTATTTTAACAAGAAAGCGTCCAAATTTAAGTGTGTACTTTGTAACAAGTAATTCTAATCACCATTAAGTATGAATCTAGAACTAATTCTATGGAAGGTCTCATATGCTGGACATTGTGCTAAGTAATATGAGTTTTAATTCCCTAAAAGAAAATCATTTAATGGCATTTATAATTCTTGTGAGCATCAGTTTAAGTTTTAATGAAATGGTAGAAGCACAGGGGGAAATGATTATTGGGATACTAAAATAGTTCATTTTTATAAGAAACATTTTATTAGAAAAAGAAGTAGTTAATACTATAAAGGGCATGTTGAAATCCAGGGAAGTAAAGCCATTTCTACATATGATTGAAAAAACGGTTCAGATATAAACAGTTCTATGTACCCAACACATTTACCTTTGAGAGACAAGAAAATTTCATGCAGTCTGGGTTCCTGACAAATGCCCAGTAAAATGTGTAAAGTGTTGCGCAATCTTTGCTTGACAAATAGAGAACTGGATGTAAATGTAAGTTAATTAACACAGATGTGCAAAAGGGTGTCCAGGACAAACTCCCAAACTCAACCCAGCTTCTCTAACCCTTTGTATATAGTTACAATCAACTCAACTATTCTTAGGAAGGGAGGACTCTCAGATAATTTCCTTTACCTACTGACCCATTTTCTCCTTCCTCTAATATTTGAAAAAATGCTGGCAAGAGGAAAAGCTCTTGTATTTTCCAGGGGAGTTGGGAAGTGAGGAGCAGGAAGGATAATTCTTCCTGCTGGATGATATGGTCATGTCAGAAAACAGAGCTACCAATAAAGATAGAATTTCAATCAACCACTAAATAGATTCCCACTGAGGAACATAGTGGAGAAATGTGAACAGTTAAGATAGCAAACAACCATACGGCTGCTCTTAATGACCCAATAAATACAAGAAAGTGTGGCATTTCTAATCAGTTCTGAACTAAAATCTCATTTGTTTGTTATGTTTCTGGTTTGAGCAGAGGCACAAAGCCAGTCTTCATTTACCTTTATTCAGACTTCACCAGGGATACAAGGAGGAATCAGAAAAAAGTATAAAAATAATAATTTCTTCTTATTTTTTCAAAATTTTCTCTTTTTCTCTTTGTTCCTCATGCCTAAACACAGTATTCAGGTTACTTGCCATCCCTGCCCTGTAAACCAGCAAGCTTCAGTGTAGTGAGATTATCTCTATTATCACAAAGACCCTAGAAAAAAATCCCACAAATAAAATAAGAACAAATCCAAAAGAGAACATGTGCACCAACTCCTGCTTCCCCATCATCACCGACCCAGAGACTCTACTGAGAAGCTTTCCTGACTAATAGGCTTTGTACAGTAACCTGCCCACGGGACACTTTGGGCTGCATTTGTCACACTGGCTGGGCCGGGCATCTCAGTATAAGCTCCTTTTACTTGTGGAGGGTGTATCCTACCATATGCTCTGTTTTGTGTTCTCTGAACATTTTTTAGTCCGACATTTTATTTCCTAGAATGTCTCAGTCATTAGAACTAGATAGTGCTCCATCAAAGCAGGGAATGTTGACTATGTACACCAGAGCCCAGATGAGTGTCCAGCAGGGAGAAAGACACGAACAGAAAAATCACAGAATGAAAGAAATTGAATTTTCTGCTTCTTTGTCTTATCATTTCCTGTACCTCACAAAATGATCCCTACCTTGCCAATATCACCACCCTAGACGTTCTACTAACCCAGGACCACCTCCTGCAGGAAGCCTTCTTTGGTTCTCTCTGTGAAGGGACTTTCCCTAACATGAACTCTCAGAAGCACTTACTGAGACAATTACAATGCATAGATTTGCTCTACTCACAAGGTAATGTCTCTGTGCATCCTTCATCTCTACCTTTCCAAACATTTGGACCACAGTGAAACCATTTCATGCCTATATGTTGGACCCCACCATGAATTTTTCCCAAATGATGAGAATAATAAAACATTACTTTTTCTAGCTCTAGTGGTAGACCAGAGGAAGTGGTCAGTGGGTTTTCTGCTAGTTCTGCTGAATCCAAAGAGGCAGTCAATTCTTCAAGGATTTTTCTCCTCAACAACTCCATTCTTGTCTTTTGAAGGTCTGTTTTCTACAGAGTGACTAACAACACACTACTGTTTATTGTGTGATCTAATTACATTTCCTTCAGTGGAAAAATGCAAGCTTTACAAATTTTATTTTACTATTTCAACCTTAATCATAAAATATTCTTAACCTAAAAAGTAAATACTCATTATAACATGATTGTCATTGAGTTTATTTGCCTGAACTCTGAGAACTGAAGGCAATGGCAGTTACCTACCTAGCACAGGATGTAAGGATCCCCAAGTATGTTTGCTTTCCAAAAACATTAGTAGAAGCACCAGCCTCATCACATGTGCTCTGTGTACATGAAACACCAGTCTGGATTGGGTCCTCCATATGCTTATATTGTCCATTCTGAATCTCAAGTCTGGGAAAGTGACTTTAAGGATTTTATTATTTTCTAGTTTTTACAGGATATATTTTAAACACTAAATTTTACCATGGTCCTTGATAATGTTTTGAGAGCTAGATTGGCCTGAGTAAGAGAGATGATGGCTCTTTAATGGCCACCATCAAGGCATGATGAAGTGCAGGTCTCCTAGAGTCATCCATCACCTGCTTGAAGGATCAAGAGGGCTATTTCCTGGCTGGGAGGCAGGCCTCATTCTCTTGCCCCATTACTCTCACATCTTCCTTCAATTTTTTTCACTCCATTAGTTTCCTGTGTGTCTGCACTGAGGCTATCTCACAGTGACCTCCAGCTCCTAATCTCTGGTGTTTCCATTTAGGTCTAATCTACCATCCCAGCTGAAATATTTGGCGATGTTTATAGTGATATTTAATCTTTCTTTACTCCAGTACTCACAAATTTCACTTATAAATCTATTTTAAAATTATCTTTTTCTTAACACCTATGGCTATCTCTTGTTAGTAGGTCAATTTACCTCATTCCCAGGTCTAAAGCTCACTAATCTAGAAGCACACCTCTTTCTGATTTATTATGACAAATGCACATGTGGTTTTGTTGTTGTCCAGGACTCTTGTCTAAGCCATAATGGAACCTGACACGTATCCTTTTACAGTTACATCGCCTTTTAGAATCATATTATAGACAAAAAGAAGCAAAACCCTTGAAGTCTCTACGATCAATAAGTGGGTTTCAAATCCCCACGTTTAAATACTGTTGTGGTAATATGGATGATATTTCTATTGTATACATAAAATAAGACTTGCACTATAAAACAAGAAAATCACAACTCATCAAGTACAAATAACAATTTATGATTTCCACGGACCAGTACTTTTGTGACCTAAGGAGGCAAAAATTATTTCCAGTATTTGTAAAACATATAATGGACACTGCACAGTTGCTTGAGAGACAGCATTTACACTAAGCCCAGGTTACGTCTGGGCACAGGCAGTGTGAGCACTCCTAGTGTACATACTCAGTTACATATTTACCAATTCTGGTAAATGGTTTCTTTTTCTCTGCAGATTAACTACTTTTTTTTTTTTCAAACCACAGTCTTTAACAATCACATGGAGAAGATAGTTGTTGACTGTATTTTCTACCACACAATCAGAGATCCCAAATAAAGAAAGGTTATACAGTAGAAAAAGAAAGACTGCACATATTCCTAGGTTTTCAGAACTACTTTTAATCCTATGGGACCCTTGAAAATAGATACTTTCCTCATAGAAGACTGTGTATTTCTAATAGCCATGAAATTTAGATTAATACTTTAAAAATATAACTATCTAATATTTTTCTTTTTATCCTATCTTTTCTAATTTTAACTTCAAAAAATAAAAAGAAACTTTTTCTTATAAAGTGCTCAAAACTTAGTTTAGAAATAAGTTGCCCTTGAGTCTGAATACTTGATTGATTTTTGAAAAATGATCTTAGAAGTTTCCAGTTTGTCACCCAAATTGCATGTCAGACAACAAAGAACATTTTGTCATACTTAGACATCATTCAATCATAATCTGAGTTTGACTTTAAAGCTTTCACAATTCAATTTTATTTAGAATTAAGAAAATGTGACCGAAGAGAACAGTGTAAGGACAGGATGAACATTTGTCTTCAGAAGCTCTGTAGGGCAGAACAGAAGGGAAGTCAGTATGTGCATTCCTCTTTCCCCTTTGTTTCCAGCCTCCATCCTCTGCATGGAGGCACACAGCTGCCTTGGACATCAGTGAGGGAGGCCTCAAGAAGCCGGAGGCTGAGGTTACGTAATGTGTTTGTGCCAGTGTCGGTCACTATTTCTATGGGTAAGCTTGTGCAACAGAAGAATGCATAGCTAGGTCACAGTCCCTACATGCACAGTTGGAGACGGTCATTTGTGACAACCTCAGGTTTCCTAGGTCAACATGAGAACTTTCCTTAAACTAGCAACCTCAATCTTTCATTATTAAATACCAGGAAAAAGCAGAACATACACTCCGTACAGGCAACTATCCCAAGACATGTTAAGCCTTAATTTTATGAGGTTACAATGAAGTCTGAAATAACAATGAGAACAAAAAGCAGCATAGATCCCTCTGAGGATGGCAATTTGATCAGACTAAAACATTAATAAGAGACTTTTTGGACATAAAATATGCAAATGACTTATAAATCAAAATTGTTCACTGTTAGGGGAGTCTTATTTACTATTCATTTTGTTTTAGTCAGCATCTCCCAAGAAGATGAAATCAGATACACAGACTATAAATATTAACTTTTCTTCAAACTAACATTCCAGTTGACATATATGAAGCACACCAGGGACAAAATGTGAGAGATAAATCGTACATTGAGTAAGGTAAGAGCAACAAAAACAACCTCTCCATTTATTATGCCAAGTTTAATAATTATGTTATTTACTATAGTTCAGGGGATGGTTTTAAGTATCTAATTCCATTTGAAATAAGTCTTAGAGCTATCTTAAAAGGTCCTACTTGGCTATTTTTGATTTAAAAAACTTTGGCTGTAAAAGAATTTAACTCATATCAAAATCAAATAATCTAAAATATATAATATTACAAAGAATTTCAAGTAAATTTTTCTTATTAGAAATATAAAATATGATGTATTTTACAGACAAGGAGTAAAACCAACTTCTTTCCAAAAGATTTTAAAGATGATCTTGGTCAATTATTGACGAGTCAATTTATATCCTTCATCCGAGGGAGTTCCCCATCCGAAATCCTGCCTTTTAATTGTCCTTATTCCTAGGGGATGGGGAGCTGGGGGCACAGGGTGTCAATCTATAGCTCAGGCAGTTCCTGAACTCACTATGTAGCCTATGCTGGCCTTGAACTCAATCCTACTGCCTCAGCCTTCCAAGTGCTGGGATTACTGGCGTGCACCACCACACTCAGCTATTATGTGGTGCTGGGGGTTCAACCTGGGGCCTGGAGCTTCCTAGACTAGGGCTCTAATGACTGAGAGATCTCCCTAGGCTCTCTGCCTTTTAATTATCAGGAATAAGGGGAAAGGCAGTCAATGTTTGCCTAATTGGGTAAGAAATGTCTCATCACAATGAAAACACCACTGAAGCCAGAAGTCTTCACAGGCGAGAGTTTGAGGCTGGACCATTCAATTTTAGGAATTATGGTCTGGAACTCAGAAATTATGCTCAGATCCTAGGACGTCTAGTTGACACACTCCCCCGACACACATACAAATATAGGTACCACATTAATTGTTAAGATATGACAGGCAAAACATAAAATGAAGGTTTATAGAGAAAATATAAACTCTTATTCCATATCTGAAGTTGAATTAATTTCACAAATGAAGAGAATCCTAATTGACTTTGTTCTCTTTTGGATCGAAAGCATATGTATCTTTTGAGTCAACTAGAACTCCTTTCGTAACAAAATTAAGATGCTTTGCAGAACTAATGTTGTGCTCCTTTCTGAAATATAGTGAGTAGTGTAAGACTGCACTGGGTTCAGATTTCTCTGTTTAAAGTGTTGTTAGAGTGAATTTTATATTTGTACTCTCAAAAAAACAAGGTTACATTTTACTGCTCTTTAAGTATGTAATATTAAGACTCTTCTGAGTTTTAGGTATATATATATATATATATATATATATATATATATATATATATATATAATGAAAATATATAGAATGTTCAAAATATGACCCCAAACTACGAATATCCTGCAAATTTAAGTATGATAAGCTACTTTAAAATGCCCACCATTTACTGTCTTAAGACAAGCACACAAGGACTTTAGAAAACGCAAAAGTTGTGAGTCACATTTTGTTCCATTGTGAAAATGAACTACAGGAAAAGAGTTCATAGGGAAGGGTGAGGGAAATAAGTATCTCACTTTTGTCTTAGCTGCAAATATCTTTGAATTTTGGTTAAAAATACAAAGAACATAAAATGCTTAAAAAATATGCTCCAGGCCTACATATCATGATACTTGGCGATGATATTTTATCTTTATATACATTTCTGTAAATCACATAATCACTTATTGTTAGATTTTATTTAGATTTATCCACATTTTTCATTCATTTGTTCTCAAATTTAAGGCTTTTATTCTCGAATAATTCTATTTTTAATGTGTAATTCACAAAATGTTAAGGCATACATGAGAATCAATTCCCTGAGTTTCTACTTGCCAGAAAATAAAATTTTTAATTATTCATTATAACTTTTATTAGTCAGTTAGTTACATACTAAGTGATGAATTCTGGGCTTTTGTGCTGATGCACCCTACCAGCCTTTTTATTTTGTATTTTAAGACAGGGTTCCTAAGTCACAATGTTTCCTAGGCTGGGTAATTGCAATCCTCCTGCCTTAGCTTTTGAGACTAAGATCATAGGCATGTGCCTCCATGCCTGGCTTTTGTCCCTTATTATTAAAATTTTGATTTTCGGAATTTTTGTTTAACATTTATTTTCTTTCAACATTTTGAAGATACTGTTCCATTTTCTCTGCATTCCAATGTTGATGACAATCAACTATCAGTTGAACTGACACTTGCCTTTGGCAATATGTAGTTCCAATGCAAGTTGCTTCCATATGACTTTAACTCTGTTTATGCTACTTGGGATTCATGGGATTCTCCTGTCATAAAAAATTATGTGCAGCTCTACTTCATTATCTCTTTAAATAATATCTTTATACCATTCCTTTTTTCACTCTTTTTTGTTTTTATTTTTTTGAGCCAGGGTCTTGCTCTATAGCCCAGGCTGGTCCTGAACTCACTATGGAGCCCAGGCTGGCCTTGGACTCGGAGCAATGCTCCTGTCTCAGCTTCCAGAGTGCTGGGATTACAGGCATGCACCACTATGCCTGGCTTATGCGGTGCTGGAGAACAGATTTCGGATACTTAGCACTTGACTTACCGTTTGCTAGCTTTAACCACTGAGCCATTCCTTTAGCCCAGTCTTCTATTATTGGTATTCTGAAAATCTAATATTTGAAACTTCTAACTTATTTTTTTATTTTTTAACTTCTCCTTTACATCTAATTTTTTTTTTCCTAGCTGCATTTTAGGTAATATTTTCAGGTCAAATTTCAGATCCAAGTCTTAATTTTTTTCACTTAAATCTTTTTGACTACTTAATACATTTTGGGACAATTATTATACCTTTTAATTCTAGAATTCTCTCTCTCTGTGTGTGTTTGTATGTGTATGAAATTTAATAGGATATTTTTGATAGTTTTCTGTTTTTTGATTTACTACATATATCTTTATAAGCATATTTATATTCTCTTCCTGATAATTTCAATTTTGTGTTCTTTCCAAGTTTGAGTCCTGCTTGTTCGCATTCGCAGCAACTTCTTTCTACACATATTTTGTGATTTTTACAGTTGGTAATTCATGGTCCTTGACACATTATCTCCAGCAAACATTTGAGGACTCAGAAAGAGCAGGTCTCTTGGTTGCAGGTGGACTAGTTGAAGCCCAGTATATGACAAAGACAGTTCATGAATTCCTACACAATGTCCTATACTTAGGATTTCATGTTTGACCTAGGGAGAGTAGACATTGGCCCTAATTCAGGTAAAGATGCGCCTGTGCATATCAAACTCTCCAGGTAACATTTACCTAAATTGGGATCAAAATAGGCAAGGACTATTACCCTTTGCCTTCTAATTGGAGTACCACACTGTGAATTCTGGCTTTTTGCCAGATTCTGTGGTTTCACTTTGTATCTTCAACAACCCCAATACAAATGCAGCATTCTGTATGTGTTTGCTCAAGGTGCAGCTCCCAGCCTCAGTGGTTGGTAGCTTTCACAAGTTCTCTACATTTCAACTTTTCCTTCAGGTCATCAACACAGCTGTTCTTTTAAAAAATACAAAATTTGTTATTGAATTTAGTCTTTTTATATGGTATATACTGCAAGATTTTTTGGATGTCAATTGTGTCAATTCACTAAGCTGTGAGAAAGCTGCAATGTACCTTAATTTATACTGAATTAATAACTCAGATAAGTTAATATCCAATAAACAAAAGGCATAAGCTTTTAGTATTTCTTTCATTTGGCTGATTTGAAGACAAATCTTAGAGATGCAGAATTGTCTATATCATTATGCCTAAATCTTGCCAATTATCAAGGAGTCTGGGAGACAGATGCTCAACTATTGAAGTTGGTTTTCAAATGATCTGACATTAGTAAAAAGATGAAGTGAAAACCACAACATTACAAACACCAAAACGTGGATGAATGGTAATATGTATGCTTGAAAAAAGTACATACGTACACACACACACAGATGTTTTTAATAATTTTGTATGTAATGGACCTGTATATGCATACTATATATATATATTTGCATACATGTGGGTATATACATATATTCAATATATGTAGATAGAAAAGCATATACTTAAGATTCTTGCCCTATAAAAATGTGTACACCTGAATTTCTACCTAAAACAAAGCTTATGAGATTGTATTATTATTTGATATCTGTGAATGATATATAAGTCATTATTTTTCTTCAACATTTCTGAGATTTTGATTAATAAGAATTTCTTCATGGTTCCTACTGAAGTTTGAAGAATGCTTGTTTGACTGCTCCTCACTGCTCTCTTGATATACTTGCAATTATCAAGCAGATTGGCAAGCGACAGTACCTCTAATGATTCCAGCTCAAGTGCGGTACCTGTTGCTCCTGACAGACTTTGTTCCTTGGAGAAGATATGAACTGCCAGCTGGCTGTGACAGTTTGTGAACTAACACTGACATTTGTGTTGGCACCATAACAGTATTTACAGCTCAGAAAATGCATACAGAGTATGATGGGCCCAAAAGCTTTTGAGGTAAAAAAGAATAACACTGTATAAATGATAAGTGAGACCATAATAAAATTATTTCAGAAAAAACTTCAGATTTTAGGATAACTTTCCAGAAGCATCTGCTTTATGAGAAACATATGGTATAAGCTTGCAAATACAAGCAGGTTTCACAGAACTTAAGGTGGTGATTCAGTTATGTAATTGGCCACCCATCCTACATTTTTCTGATGATCCTCTATGTCAGAAAACTACCAAAGAAAGGCAGGAAGAGATGAAGCAAAAAAGGAATGTTTGGATGATATAGAATATAAGCATAAAATACCACAGCTTCAGGGAAAAGATTGATGTTTTACCATTTTTCTATACTGCGAACTGGCTCTTCTTTTAAGCCTTTTTAAATCTCTCACAAATAAGGATTTGAAGCTGGCAATTTGAATAGTCATCTATGATAATGTTAACTATATATTTGGTCTCCACCCCCATTTCTTGGCATGTTACTTCTGATATCCATGGAATCTTCAAAGTGACAAGCAGTCCTCTGTATGTGAATAAGTGGACTCCTTGATGGCAGCCCTTGGATAGCTAGCTGTAGGATAGAATGTCTCACCAGAAAGAACAAGACAGGATGAGATGGTTGGAACTTTTGCCCCATCCCCAACTTTCAACAAGGAGAGGGGATTAAGGCAAAGTTGATGACCATTGGCCAACAATGAAATATGCAATCCTGCCTATGCAACGATAATCTTCACAAAATTCAAAAGGGAAAGGTTCAGAGAGGAGAGTTTTTAAGACAGCTGTTGGAGGGCCTGTCTGGAAAGGACATGGAAATTCCACCTTCCTTTCTTTCTACCTCATTCTAACCATGTCTTCATTGAATCCTTTGTAATATGCCTTACAATAATCCAAGAAATAGTAAATGAGTGTTTTCCTGAGTCCTGTGAACTGCTCTAGCAAGGTAATGGAACTTAAAAGAGGAAATTGGGGGAAACCCAACTTAGGCTCTTGGTCATTGGTTGGCAGCACAAATAAAACAACTTGGGCCTTGCAAGTGGCATCCGAACAAATGAAGTTTTGGGTACTGAGCTCTCTACCTGTAGGATCTGATGCTGTCTCCAGGTAGACACTGTCGTAACAGAATTGAATTAGAAGTCATCCAGCTGGAATCCACTACTGCAGAATCGATTCCTTTCTGGTGGGGGGAATCCCCACTCTTTCTGAGGCCACAGACAGCCATGTAATCATTGTTTTATAAGAGTGGAAAAAAAGGGCATGCTTTTACTAATTACATAATGTGATTAAATCACTAAAACCTGGCATTTGGAGGCTATGAGAGGGAGAATTTCTGGTAACATTATTAACACATTTGAACATTTTATCACTTTTAGTGAATGTTACTGGGTAAGATAAAAATCAGCCGGCATTTTTGTCTCTATTGCAATTCTTATTAAACATTTAAGAAGTCATCACATTCTTATTTTCCCACATTTTATTGACATGTATAAGTGCAAAATATATGGTTTACAATGAAGTTGAGCATTTTGTGCACATACGTATCTTGTCAAGGTGACAACGGATTTCCCACTCTCCTTTTGTCCCTCCCCCTACCCACCCTTCCCTCCCTCCCTACCCTATACCCCTGGTTCACTTTTTCACTTTAAGCTCCATGAGATAGTTGTGATCTGGGTTTCTCATATCAGAGAGACCCTTCGATGTTTCACCTTCTACTTCTGACTCACTTCACTAAGCACGATGTTCTCAAGTTTCTTCCATTTGCCTGCAAAAGCCTAAGATACCATCTAACTCCAGAGAGAACGGCGTATATCAACCTCAAATAGTAATCAGTGCTGGTGAGGCTGCAGGGAGGAAGGAACCCTCCTACACTGTTGGTGGGAATATAAATTTGTACAACCACTATGGAAAGCAGTATGGAGATGTCTCAAAAGACTGGAAATAAATATCCCCTTCGATCCAGTGATAACTCTCCTGGGAATATTTCCAAAAGAGTTCAAAACAACTCATAATAGAGGTACATGTATACCCATGTTCACAGCAGCACAACTAACAATAGCTAAAATATGGAAGACACCAAAATACTCATCAACAGACCAATGGATACACAAACTGTGGTATTTATACACAATGGAATACTATGCATCTACAAAATCCATCTCATTCTTATTTTTAAAAGAATTAATATGACCATGTACTCACTGCTCTGGTCCCAGGGCAGCCTGGAGTTTGGCATTCCCCACTCATCCGGTTTGGAATCAAGACATCTTCCCAGCACGATGGACCCTTTGAAGAAAAAAATAACATATGCTTGGTGCACAAATTGTAATACAATTGTACTAACACATTCTTAAAAGACTTTCTATTTATATATTTCTAGATGATCATTGAGTAGTTCATTGGTTCTCAGAATGTAGCCCACAAATCCTTGGGGCTTTCCCAGATGCTTCTTGGGGACCTACTAATCAAAACTGTCCTCATACATATACAAGACTTCATCAGGCATTTGGCTCCAAACATGTCCATTATCCCTTCCTACACTATTTCCATGGCTCTGCTTACACGGTGCCCTTCTAGGAAGCCATTCCTGCACTCCAACAATCCTTTCTATTCTGGTCGATCTGCTTTATTTTACTACATATCCCTTATTTTTACTCAACAAGTGGCAGAGTAACAAAACAGTGGTTGTCTGTCTGTCCCCACCTCCCCTGCCAAAAGTCCATTGTAAGGGTTGTCTTGATCTGTCATGCTCACCACAGAATCCTAGCACCTGGGTGGGGAATCAGCATACAGAACGTGTCCAAAAAATGCTTTGAATAATCAAAGAAATAAAAATTAAGTAACAGCTTGAGTCTTTCAATTAAATCAGTAAAGAACACTTAAAATATCAATGCCAATTAAGACATTACTTTTGGAAAGTAAGCCAGCAATATGTATTAGACATCTTTAACTGTTTCATAACATTTTATTCAAATTAAAAAAATCTACATTGTCCAAGAATACTAACAGCCATATATGTTTTGCTTATGGAAGTTTGAACATTGTACTAGAGACTGGAAGCATCCTGAACCAGCAAAGGCAGTTAAACAAAAATCCCAAATTAAATACTATGCAATAGCTATAATTTATTGCCTTTACTCCCTAACAATATACTTGGTAAAGGAATACTAAATTGGATTTAACCAGGAACACAACTATTTAAGAGAATATGAGGAGAACATTCTGAAGAAATAGAGGCAATGTGTATCTTTTGGCAAGTAATCTCATCTCTATGGATAAATTTATGTCTAAAATTTAATTCAACAATTTCATTAAGCTCATTATAGTTTTAGTTGGTGACTTGTGAAAGGAAGTTTCACTCATCATCCTCACTAGAGCAGTGTGGAGTGATTGCAGCCACCCTTGGAGACCCTGGCACTGCGAACCTGATGCGCACAGCAGTGCCCAATCGCCTGCGTTTCTTAATGCACCACCATACACAGTCTTAAAAATTGACATGTATAAGTCCGCAGCCTAACGAGAATGAGAGTGGTGAGTGGGGCTGGAGAAGAGATTTTTTATTCCCATGCTTTTTTGCAACATGCACTAGGCCGTCACGGAGTTCAAGCTTCTGTTTCTGCAGGGCCACATGGAGGACTCAAGAGAGACAGACAGAGACACAGAGACGGAGAAAGAGAGACAGAAAGAGTGCCAGGGTCCAGCCATAGGGAGAGTCAGCATACCTGAAGGAGGTGCAGCGTTGGTGAAAGGAATGACTGTGGACCACAGATTGCAGTGAATCTGTGTATTCAGCAAAATACATGAATCTATTCTTTGTAATCACCTTGATATGTGTTTCACATACCGTTCTCATGTGTTACAGAGAGCAACTATCCATACCACTAACCTTATTTCTAAGAAATCATACAGCAAGCATATCACATCAAGTCTGGCACAGACATTGCGGTCAGGCAGTGCCCAGACTGGCAGCAACTGTGGTTACATAAATCAATCATTACAAGTCACAAAGAGATCAAGGTATTAGAAAAGTTTTCTTAAAACGTAGTATGTTTTTCATCTTAAAGCAAAGCTATGTGTTCAACATTCAGCAAGGCATGTTTTCTTAAAAGACAATGTTCGCAGATGGGCATTCTACCATAGTAACCATTCCATTGTTTCTTAATGGCATCTTTCACCTGCTGGATCATGAGGCGCCAGGGAGGGCCAGCTCTGCATAGTTTTATTGTAAAAGAGAGATCATTGTCCTCATCTTTCCAGACCCTTCCAATGCCCTCTATGTAGGCTCTAGCGTATGGCAAAGAAGGAAATGTTCCCAGATCAGGTGTTGTGATAGGGAAAAAACACAGATTAAGAGGAGTCATGAGAGGTGATATCAGGTGAAGGCTGAGAATCTTGGGGGGCTGTTGAGATTTAGGAATAAGCACAGAAATATGAGTGAGCATGTAGGCCCCATGAGTAGGATTTAAGGCTACACAAGATGTTCCAAGCAAATAGCAATAAAATACCCGGTGACAGCAACAGCTTTACCACCAAAGGGTGGGGGTTTGGACATTCTAGAGACAAAGAGCAGACTCCCAGGGCTTTGCCTCTGTAAGTTCTGGCCGCAACTGCTTTTCAGAGGAAGCCATTGCCAGTGCCCCTAGATGCAGTTCCCAGGAATGGAGCGGGCGTCATGGGCTCCTCCAAGAGAGAGATATCTAAATGTGAAGCCACCAGCCTACAAGCTTCATAAACCACATAAAAAATCCTTATTTCTCCTATTTGATCTCCTGTAAATCATCTATTTGTAATCAAAATAGAATTTTTAAATTATAATGATACTTCCAAAATTCAAAGGAGAGTGCCCCTAACTAAATTATCAATTAAATGAGAGAATGGCAAGAAGTAGTTTGGGAATGTCCAAGAAATTGAAAAAGGGATCTCAGGAGAATGACAGCACAGGATGACCAAAGATGGGCCAGTACTGGCCTCTCAATCTGTGAGTTTGGGAGACAGCTGGGAAGGGCTGAGTGAGCAAAGAACTGAGCAAGTCTTTACAGCTGTGACGGAAAAGGCCAAATGAGAGAAGATGCCAGTGCCTGGACCAGAAGACAGAGGAGCAGCAGCTGTAGCAATTTTACTACCAGACATTGAGACTCAGCCTGTGGTTCAAGTTACAGGAGCCAACCCAGGCACCACCAGTCAGCATGAAAACCTCCCATGCAGGTTGGAGGCTTGAGAAAGTGCACAAGCTTAAAGGAAATCCATTTTTCCTGTGGTTAGCTATGGAGTATATAGGACAGCAATGCTTCTTCTTAGCAACACAGAAATTACTTCAGAACTGTTTACAGCATGTGCCATGGGCAAAGAAAAGCCCAACTTGGCAACAGCTGGAAGGAAACACAAGCAATGGGAGCAGTCCCTGCTTACTGCTCAGAGCAAGATTTCTTACCTCAAAGTCTAACAGTAAACAAGATTTGTTGTGTATAGCACAGATACTCCTTTTCCTTACCTTAATATTTAGTGTTTGAACAGTAACACAAACATTTAGGTAAGATTCCTATAATCATTACAAAAGGTACTATATGACTGACAAGTCCATGTGTGGTAATTTCAGAGAAATTTCAGAACACTCATTCATAATTTTCTTCTTAATCTTAAACCATGCTGCAATGATATATGTAAGAATATAGAATGATGTTGGATATAGAATTCAACGTTATGAAATGTCTGTTGCTCTATGCCTACTACCTATACTATAGTATGAAAGATCTACCTATCTTGAAAATAGAACAGAAGTCTCAGTGAATGCACAAAGCATATTTAAATCTGCTGCTTTCCAATTTTAGAAACTATAAAATTTTAATTGACTGATCATTGCATACTATGTTTCAGCAGCTGCATGGCTAAAGAATTTAACAGCTTTTGTACAAGTGTAATAAAGGTCTTTCTATTAAAAGATTAAAAAGACGACAAATGAAAGGGGGCTAGAAGGAAACCTATGGATTGTCAGATGGTAACAAAAGAACCCAAAATGACTGAATTTCTATTTAATCTCACAAATTGAATTATAGAATGATACCTGAAAAGAAAAAGTCAGAATATGAAATACATGCCTTAATAAAAATTATGTAACTGCTTTTTGGAAAAATATTTTGGCTTAGTAATGGTTATAACCAAATAAAAATTGCAAAACTTACTTTAATAACTGCTATAGTTTGAATTTTAAGCGCTCCTTAATGCCATATGTGATAAAAGATTTAGTCTCCAGTTAGGTACTAATTAAAGACATGAAGCTTCGTGTGAGGTCTTCTGGTCATTAGGGAAATGCCCATACAGGGTCCACCCTCTTCTTGGGTTTCTTCATTCCTGGCCATGAAGTGTACGTCTTTACTATGTACACCTACTGTGATGACAGCACATTTGACTGGCCCTGGACTGAATCCACTGCAAATGTGAGCCAAAACATGCCCTTTCCTTTGTAAACTGACATCTCAGGAATTTGTTATTGTAGTGGAAAGCTGACTAACACTGCAACTATAGCAAAAGTGAGCAAGTGAAGGCCTTGGGGGCCAAACATGGGACTTTGCCTCTTTTTCAGAGCCAAAGAGCTAAGAAATATTTTCATATTTTTAAATGATTGAAGAGCATAAAACAAATAATACCTCACAACACATGACAATTATATAAAATGCAAATTTCAGTGCTTATATGCAGGTTTTGTTGGTATATGACCACATATGGCCTAGAATTACCTTTGTGGCACCTGAGGAGACCCGAGTTGTTGTAACAGACTTTCTGACCTTCACAGCCTCTGATATTTACTATCATTCTTATCATGGATAAAGCTTGCCAGCTGTGATCTATAGTGAATAAAATTTTTCAAAATAATATCAAAAAGTACCCTTATTTTTATTACTGTGGCAGCATTTTTGCTACACTGATCACATGGATTTGTATGAATACCAGTATCCTATGCCTCGCAGTCTCAAGTTACTTCAGGTGAAACTTTTGAGCTGTTACCTTCATATTCTGGCAAGCAACTACAGTTAAATCCAGCTATTAATCCAGTTATTAGAATTAGTAGCTGGAGAGCAACAACTAGACACAGAGTTTGAGGAGCTGTCCTTGCCAATGTTACTTCCATCATAAAAGTCTGAAGTAGAATATTACTTAAAGATGTCTATAAGATGCATGTAAATCAGAAGTTCAGAAAAATGACCCAAAAAAAGCAAAAATCAATGATAAAATCTTTAAAGTGTATCTTTTAAAACTAATTAAAAATTATTTCAATTGTCTTTCAATGCCAGACAAACTGAAAAATTAAGACTTTTGAGCATCTATTTCAAATCCATCTGACAGGGTTCAGATAGACACAGCAAGAAATGTTTTTCATTTTTTGATTTACTTAAATAAGACTGTAGTCGTGGGGCTGGAGCAATGGCATAACATTTAAAATGCTCGCCTTGCCAGCACAAGGCCCTGAGTTTGATTCCCCAGCACCACATAAAGCTGAGCATGGTGGTGCACGCCTGTAATTCCAGCACTCTGGAGGCTGAGGCAGCAGCATTGCCTTGAGTACAAGGTTAGTCTGCCAGAGTGAGTCCAGCACCAGCCTGGGCTAAAGTGAGACCCTGTCTTAGTTACTTTTTCATTGCTGTGACTCAATACCCGACACCCACAAACTTAGGAAAGGAAAGATTTTAGCTCACAGTCTTGAAGGTCACAGTCCATTTGGGGTGGCCGGCAGCAATGGAAGTACGTGGCAGAGAGAGAGGTGGAGGCAGCTTCACAGACAAGCAGCTTCACAGACAAACAGGAAGACAAGCCCAGGCTAGCTGAGACTAGTCTCCGCCCTCCAGGAAGGCAGGTGCAGCTCATGTATCCTTTCAGGTCTCCGCCCAGTAATTAGTCCCTCCTGCATCCAGGTGTGGCCACTACACACAGTTAATCCTAATTTAACTGCAATTCACCCCTCCAGATCAGACCCCAATCCACCAACATCACATGGTTCCATTAAAATACATGAAACTTGGGGGACACTCCAAATCCTAACCACAACATTCCACACCTGGCCCCCAAACGACTCATGTCCTTCTCCCCATGCAAAATGCAGTTAGTCCTTCTCCAAGAGTCACCAAAGTCTTAAAAGTTTCAACACTGCTAAAGAAACTCAAAGTCCATAGTCTCCTCTGAGATGTAATACAAACTTTTAGCTGTGAACTCCTGTTCAAACCAAAGAGTTAAGCACTTCCAACATAAAATGGCACAAGGTGAACATTTCCATTCCAAATGGGACGAATAAGGTAATAAAAGGCAATAGGACCAGTACAGTTCCTAAATCCGACAGTGCAAGTGTTAAATCCTGTAGCTCCATGTCCAGCAAATGGGGTAAATGCTGGGGAGGCATGAACTCCAAGGGGCTTGGGTGGTCCCACCCCTGTGGCATTGCTGCTGACTGCAACCTCCATCTTCCCTACTTTGGGCTGGATCCACTCACAGCCTGCTGCGTTTCTCACCTGACAATCGATATGCCTGGCTTCTCCAAATTTTCGGCCTCTCCACTGGACCTTAGGCTTCTCCTTCACAATTTCATACACTGCCCTCCCGGGGGCACAATGCTTGGCCTCCAAGGCCTTCCTCTGAAACCTGGGTGGAAGCCTCCCTGAACCCACAACTCTTGAGCTCTGAAAGCTTGTAAAGCCGGGACCGCATGGACGTCTCCAAGATCCACCACTGGCTTGAGCAGGAATCTGGTTCCTTTGTGCTGCGGTTGCAGCAGCTTCTGAGTGCCTGGATTGCTGAACTCTACTAGGAAGCTGAACTACAGCAAACACTTCCCTTTTTAGCCCTACAGGGAGGCCTGGGGAACTTTTCACAGGACAAAATCTTTTGCCTTGGCACCCTTTGACTGGTAAAGGGTGGGATCTTGCTGATTCCTTAATCACTGTGAAGGCCTCTTTTTTACAGTTCTGATTCCAACTTCTTGGTTTTTGTTTAATGTTAGTTTTTTGAACAACCACATGCTTTTCCATTCCAGACTGCAATTTTTTTACATTTGTTTTCTCTGCCACTGTCTCCTGTTTTTCACTATAAAGCAGGCTAAAAGCCACAAACAGCAGTCATGTAACAGTTTGAATATCAGTCTGTCTTGAAATTACCTCCACCAGAGTAAGCAGTCCACCCTCATTAATCTCAATTTCAGGCAAAGGCTCTGGACAAGGGCAAAATTCTGACAAACTTTTTGCCAGAGCGTAGCACACATGGTTTTTAGTCCATTTGCCAGGAGAGTCCTCCTTCCCACCTGAAGCTTCTTGAGCCTGGCCTTTCCAATCCACACTTCTGTCAGCATTCTGGTCTTCTGAGCTCTGACCAGAATCTCCCCTCAAGCTCGGCTCAGAGCACTCAAAGGCTTCTCCAGCTTGCATCCCCAAACTTTTCCTAATTCCTTCTGCAAACCGGTTCCAAAGACTTCTGAGCCACATCTTCAGGTACAGTACAGGAATGACCCCCCTCCTCTGGTACCAATTTCTGTCTTAGTCACTTTTTCGTTGCTGTGACTCAATACCGGACACCCACAAACTTAGGAAAGGAAAGGTTTATTTTAGCTCACAGTGTCAAGGTCACAGTCCATTCAGGGGTGGCCGGCAGCAATCGAAGTACATGGCAGAGGCAGAGGTGGAGGTGGAGGTGGAGGTGGAGGCAGCTTCCCCGACAAACAGGAAGACAAGCTGAGGCTAGTTGAGACTAGTCCCTGTCCTCCAGGAAGGCAGGTGCAGCTCATACATCCTTTCAGGTCTCCGCCCAGTAATTAGTCCCTCCTGCATCCAGGTGTGGCCACTACACAGCATTAATCCTAAATCAACTGCAATCCACCCCTCCAGACCAGACCCTAATCCACCAACATCACATATTTCCATTAAAATACATGAGACTTTTGGGGGACACTCCAGATCCTAACCACAACAGACCCTGTCTCAATAAAAGAAAAAAAGACTGTATTCCGCTCCTTATACATGAGTGTATGCATTGCTGTTTAAAATAAATTGCAAACTCAATTTCCCCAAATGTGACAACAGTCCTGGCATTTATAGTTTTTGAAAAATTATTGTAACTGTAAGTTTATTTAATCTACTTTTGTCAATGATACCATATTGCCATAAAATATGCTACATTTAAAGTATTGTCTCAAATAATTCCACAAAGACTGGAAGACATGTAATTAAAGTGCTAAAATACTTCTTAAGTTCATACTTGGAACATATTACAAGAGCAAAACTCTTTAAAGCAGCTCTCCTCATGGCCAGAGTTTTAAATATCTCAACCTCTGTCTGCAGTAGAACAATCAGAAGAAGAAGCTTTGACGTTCTCAGAATGGCAACAGTCCATATCTGCTAATGAGCAGACAGATGCTCCTGAGCTGGTCCCGTTTGTGCATTCCAGTCTTAGTGGTCCTCATTGGAAAATGAGGAGTCAACATACCTCTTTCACAATCATCAGGAAAAGAAAAAGGATCAAGGCACTTAAATATCTTTATGCAGGGCCTGACACACAGGGACTAAAATAATGTTTATTTATTATTTTGCTACAGTTGCAAGTTTTATTTCTGCTTTCTCAAAACAGAACTTCCTGAGTAGGGTTATTTTTAGGTTCATCAATAGCTGAGCAATAAGAGGCCATTTCTAAGGGAATTGACAGGCCAGTGGGTGGTTTTTATTTCTCCTCTTTCTCACTTTCCCTATTCCCCAACAGCTCCCAGGATCAGGGCACTTTCTAGAGTGTGCTGCACATAACTGTGCTGAAGCAAAATCTGCACCTGTTATAGAACAGATATTGTTCTGCACACTTTCCTTCATTTAATTTACAGATCTTGTGCTTCGGACAAAGCTAAGCACAGTGCCGTGATTATAGCAGAGGCTCAATAAATGCAGTCATTAAATAGTAAGCAGAGACAATAATAAAGAAAAACTCCATTGAGCCAAAATATTCTTTCATTAGCCATCGAACAGCTCTTAAACCCTCTGAATACAGTCCTGTAAAAAAAGAAGATCCTTTTATCTTGTGGATTTAGTGAAGTAGCTACATAAGCTGGTGTTACAAAGGATCTAAGCCCATCTATTCAAATGGATAAACAGTGTCTACACGCCTAGACCAAATAGTACCAAGACACAATGCAACTGCGCATGCATGGCTGGTGCAAACGTAAACTAGGACAGCTTGTTCAGATACCTCATAGGCATCTTTTTTCCCCATTTTATGGATATGTACAGGTGCAGAATTTGAGGTTTACAATGGAGTTGAGCATTTTGTGCACATACATTTCTTGTCAAAGTGACAAGGGCTTTCCAGCTCTCCTTTTCTTCCTCCCCCTACCCTCCCATCCCTCCCTTCACTGCCCCCCCCCCCCACCTTTTTCACTTTGTCTTTTGTTTAAAGTTCCACGAGAAAGTTGTGGTCTGGAGGCTTCCGGTCAAGATGGCGACTGAGTAACAGAATTGCACAATGTCTCCTCATCAACTCACTTAAAAAGTCAAGAAGAAAGTTAGAAAAAGCTTGCTTGGTGTAGCTAGGAAAGAAAGGAGCATCCCAGAAAACTGAAAGGCGACCAGCAGGAGGCCAGAAACCGGAGGACCATCAAAACCAGAAGGGGGGGGGGGGGGCGGGAATCCCTGTGGTTAAGGAAACTGCTGCAGCCGGCTCCAAACAGCAGGCAGCTGCGGATGGAGGAAAACGCACACGGGGACCTCAACATCGGACAGAGTGGAGCTGGAGAGGACGGAGCTGGGAGAGAACGCGGAGCACACAACGGGAGAGGAGGCTGCAGGCGGGTCTGAAATTCTGAAGTCACATCGGATGAGGAGGAAAACAGCCCACTCAGCGTGGCCCTAAGCTGGCATACACAGATCACAAACAAGGTCCGGAGGCCAGAACCTCAGCCCGAGGTAAGCGCAGACCCGGATAAGTGGGAATTATTGGCAGCAGGCAGCCCCAGCCTAGATAGCAGCAACCTGCGGGTGTGTGTACTACAAACACAGCGAGGGCTCCACTTAGAAAAGGCACCGGGATCCCAGATCAGAAACGGAGCTCAACAGCCATCGCAGGCAGTGATTTCAGCAGGAGCTATTTTCTTCCCTGTGCACCAGAGACAGAGGTAGCAGAACCATGGGGAAACGTGGTAAGAAATCTTATACAAAAAGATCTGACTCCCCAGGGGATGGTACAAGGGGTGCCAAACTTGCAGAACTCAACAAACAGATGGGCATGAGCGATGGTGATTTCTGGGCCCAGATAGCCAGTGAAATACAGCAGGAATTAAAGCAGGAATTATTAAAGCAGAAAGCAAACCAGGAAGCAAACCAGGAAATAAAACAGACAGAGCAACAACTACAACAACACTTAGCTAAGCACAAAGCAAGCCTTGAAAAGAAATTAGAGGAGACCAAAGAAGAAATGGGAAGTGTGGTTACAAATCTCCTACAAAAAGACCTGAAGCCCCAGGAGATGATATCAGGGTAAATAAAGATGAATATGGCAAAAATGATGGCAATTTCGGGGCCCAGAAATTCAATGAATTAAAGCAGAAATTAAAGCAGGAAATAAAACAGACATTAGAAGAGCTATACCAATACATATATAAGCCAAAAGCAAGCCTTGAAAAGCAGCTAGAGGAGACCAGAGAAGAAATATACCAGAAGATAATGAAGACAAAAGAAGAAAATAGAGAAGAACACAACAGAGATATAGAAAAATTAAATGCAGATATTCAGGAAATGAAAAACACGCAGGTAATAATAAGCAACCACTTTAAACAACTTCAGGATAGAATGTCAGACCTAGAAAATTAAGTGACTAAGCTGCAACATACAGGCCATGAGGAACACAAAGCAAATAAAGAAAGCAAATCATTACAATGGCTAATAGACGATTCAAAGAGAAACAACCTCAGAATTATGGGAATCGAGGAGAAGACTGAGGACAAAGGGCTTAAAGTACATGTTTAATGAAATAATGGAAGAAAATTTCCCAAATTTAAGAAAAGAACATGGAACTATTGCAGGTGTATAGAACACCAAACAACTTTGACCAGAAGAGATCCTCATCACGACACATCATAATTAAAATTCTAGAAACCCAACACAAAGAGAAAATACTAAAAGTGGTAAGAGAAAAACAGAAGGTGACCTGCAAAGATAAGCCCACAGGATAACGGCCGACTATTCAATCCAAACTCTAAAAGCAAGGAGATCTTGGAGCAATGTCATCCAAGCACTAAAAGAACATAAATGCCAACCAAGACTGCTATATCCAGCAAAATTATCTTTTAATTTTAAGGGAGAACTTAAAACTTTCCATGACAGAGACAGCTTAAAGGAATTTGCAGCCACTGAACCGATATTGCAGAAAATACGTAAAGGAAACCTGGAAAGTGAAAGGGGGACCAGCGACACCAATGACCCCAGAGAAGAGGCGACAACAGCTAGAGGAGAATGAGCTGAGAAAATGTATGTTGTTAATTAGTGAAATATGAGTAAATAAGATATGAAATTTAAGGAATTCTGAAATAACTAAATTTGCCTTCATGTCTGTCACTTTAAGTATATTTACGTGGTATAAATTTGACTTCATTTAAGGTAGCAATGTGATATAGTTTTAACTTCGTATTGTTGTAGCAATTCTCTTATCAGGTCACTAATGAAAGTTTATCCTAAGGAAACTGATTGATGTAAAGATAACCTTGTGAATGTACAAACAGGCACCTTCCGTATTCAGCTAAGGCAACTGAAATGTCACTTCTTTTCTTCTTCTTTCCCAAATTAACTAGTCTTTTGAACTACATGCTTACAGTTATTTTCTAATGGGAACTGGTGGGTAATGCCAGGTGTCATAATAACAACAAAGATACAGGAAAATACGGGAAAGAAAACTTTTGGTGAACATCCCAATAAAGGGATTGGTTGGATTCAGAGAGGAGATATCAAGAACTACTGTGAACCCATTAGAGGAACAGGAAGCAGAGGTAGAGAGGTGACATAAGTGAAATGACTTAGGTGCAGAAGATTAATATGTTAAACACTGTACGGTTTCTCAGACTTGGAAAACCCAGAACACAGACATTCTTTGGAACCATACGAAGTGATAGCCGGAGTCAGGGGAAGGGACAGGGAGGGCGTGGGAGGGTAGAAAATGGGAGGGAGTGTGAAGTAGATGTGATACATAGATGTACGAAACACCCAAATTCATTATAAATACTATGTATTACATCTGTATATTAATAAAAATAGTGGGAAAAAAGAAAGTTGTGGTCTGGGTCTCTCATATCAGAGAGACCATCCGATGTTTCACCTTCTGCTTCTGACTCACTTCACTAAGCGTGATATTCTCAAGTTTCTTCCATTTGCCTGTGAAAACCTCCACGCTGTTGGACCTTACAGTTGCATAGCATTCCACTGTCTATAAGTACCACAGTTTGTGTATCCACTGGTCTGTTGATGGGTATTTTGGTGACTTCCATATTCTAGCTATTGTTAGTTGTGCTGCTATGAACATGGGTATACACATATCTCTGTTGTATGTTGTTTTGGCCTCTTTTTAAGTAAATAATGATGGAGCTAACACAGAATCAGATCGTCCATTCGTTAGCATTTACCCACAATAAAGTAAAATATATCCATGTAGAGAATTATATACAAAAGTTCATAACAATTTCATTCACACAACCCTAAACTAGTGACCACACCAATACTCATCAGCATATAAATGGATAAACACAAGGTGTTGGCAGAATCAATTCCTACATGGCCATGATTCCAGAAGCCGCTGGTTTTGGCTGCCTACTGGTTGGAGGCTTCTTACCGTTCCTTGGAGGAGCTGAGGTCACTAGAACAGCAGGGAGACTATCTGCTGTCATCTCCCACCCTGCAGTCTTCCAGATGAGGACAAGGGACGGCTCAGGCAAGATAATGCAAGTGTATCATTTGTGCTCTATTTCCCTGATAAGAAGGAGGCCATTGATCCTGCCACATTCAAGAGAAAGGGACTGACACAGAGTTGGCAGACAGCAGGCTGTGGAAGGCTGCACAGGGGAGGGATGGAAAGGAGTCAGTTTGTATATGCACGCACCATGTCGATTCACACGTGCTCCAATGAGGACAAAATCCTTTGAGAGAATGAAAGCTTGAGACGAGATAACTCCATTTGGACTCTAGTTGCTAAGTGCTCAGGCTATTTCTCTAATATAAACATACATTCTGGCTTAAATATGTGAATATTTGAATACTTCCCCAGAGTCCTTCACTGAAAATTTCAAATAGCAAATGTAATTTAGTAGGTCAGGTGATATTAGGACATAAATAGAGGATTGAACCAGAAACTGAATTTTTATTTATTTTGAAAAGTTAAACTTTAAAATGTCAACACATAAAAACAAAACAAAAACATATTGTTCTTTACTGAATGCATAAACTGCTTTCCAAGTCAAATTTATTACCTGTGATTTCAAATAGCAGGGGCATTTTATAGAGTTCTATCTCTGAATATTAACTGTATTGTGACTTTCAGTTAATTCTGTGAAAAAATAAAATACTGTTATCTGTTATATATAAAGAGGATAGTTGTTTTCAGTTATCCTTTATTTCTACAAATTACTTAAAGCAAAAATTATTCTGAGGCAAGTATCATTTAAGAAAAGATCATAATTATATAACTAGTTAAGTCTTGGTTAACAACAGTTTTCAGTCCTGATTTAATACCATATCAGTAAGAATTAACCCCTCACTTGAAAATATCTTCATATGGCACAGAGAGAAACCAGTGTGTCAAAAGTGATTTGGTAAATTTCAGCTAATCCCAAAGCTAATAATCATCATAACAAAAGTAACGATGATGACATCTCCTTTGATTAATATAGAACTGGGATGTTCACAAAGCACATTTCTCACAGGCTGCACAAGAACCTTCATACCTAAGGACATACTGAACACTGTGCCACAGATCTCTGAGAGGCATGCTTGTGACTGTTCACTGTTAAACTCTTTTTTCCCTAAATCTTGGTATTATGCCCAATAATACTCACTTGGCTCTCTCAGTGAAACCTCAGCAAATATATATATATATATAATTTAGTTTCTGTGTTTCTGTGGTACTGGGGATAGAATGCAGGGACTTTGCAGTGAGCTACACCCCCAGTCCATTTTTATATTTGTTTTTGTTTTCTGAGATAGGGTCTGAAATTGCATAGGTTGGGCTTGTGATGCTTTCGGCTCAGCCTCCTAGAGTGCTGGGATTATGGGCCTGCACCTCTGGGGTGGGCTATAGATTTTTATATAAGGTTATCCATTTTATGCTTCCTTTATTAAATTACATAGGGAATTTGAAGTTCATGCTCTCGTTGGAAATATAGCCATACTTGAACAAAAGTTGGATCTCGAGGTTGGGGAGAGCTTGAAAGCAGAAATTTAACACTGTTTCATGTAGGGACAGCTTATATGTGTTCGTGTGGGCTGAAAGGTTCATTGCAAGGTGGCCTATTGCGTGGTCAATAAGTTGATGCCAAACACCTGCTCAGGTCAGTAGTCTAGTGCCCTTAGCTTTTCTCAGTGTGGTCTTTCAGGATATCCCTTACAGCATAGTGGATGTTTTCCAAGACTGACTATTTTAAGAGATACACAGAAGCTTCCAGTTACTTAGGATCTGATCCTAGAAGTGGGCCTAGTTGTCGTTTCTAACCTATTTTATTGTTGAGCAGTTGCCAAATTTAAATTCACTGGAAGAATTCAGTGGGTGAATAAAACAATTCTCATAACACATTTTATCAAAGTTTAATTTGGCACCTTGCTAAATAATATTCTACATATGCAGTTGCTTAATTTTGTATTTGAGCTCTTCCACCATTAGAAAGTTATATCTATTGCCTAAC
Organism: Ctenodactylus gundi; assembly: GCA_004027205.1. Lineage (NCBI taxonomy): Eukaryota > Metazoa > Chordata > Mammalia > Rodentia > Ctenodactylidae > Ctenodactylus > Ctenodactylus gundi. The sequence continues at coordinate 476,744 of PVKB01000117.1, forward strand.
TTGGCCCATTCTAACCTACCTACTGCACACGGCTCCACTTTCTGGAAATACAAGTCCCTTCTAATTTCCTTTTAATGTTACCTAAAATACTATACTTATATATTCTCCACTGTAATAATTTACATGTGGGACAGGAATGTGTCTCATTGAAAATGGCTTATAGGAACAAAACAGCAAAATGATATGTTTTGGCTTTGAGTTTTTAGATGACACTCTTCATCTTTTAATCAATATTTGAAATTACTACTATGTACTAGACTAATTTCGCTAGAATTTAGGCTAATCAATTTAATACTTTATGCCTCATTCTCTTATTTATAAAATGTAGACAGTAAGAGCTCAGAGTCCAATGAAATAAATGAACAAGTTGGTTGATGTGAAAAATCTTTTAAGTACTAACAGGCCGTGCATGCATTACTCACTGAAAGGCCTGTCAAAAATTAGAAAGGAAAGGGCTCACCCCTTTACCACATTTTATACAATCACAGAGTCCTACTTGCATGCAAATCAAACAACAGTGATGCATCTGCTTCTGGCATCAACATTAACCTGATCAAGTGTCTATGCTCACATTGATTATTGGATGCTGCTAAGTTAACTCAACAACTGTTCAAACAGAATATCTCAGCTGGCTTTGAAGTTGTTTCTAGAAAAAAGGGGGCATCTCTATAGTTTCGAAGACATCCTTTGGTGTATAGTTTCCTTCTATCACTAAGATGTACTTCATATCATAAAAAGGAAACATTTAATAATTAAACTCTGCACGCCATACTTTTCTCCTTCAAGAGAATAGTCATAATTTTAAAAATCACAACAGTTTTTTTTTAAATCTGCACTTTTGTAAATGAAATGGTTTTTGATTCAGTGAGAAGCTCTGCTGAGTTTTGGCACAGTCAGTCATCACCATTTACTTAGAATCCCTCTACGTAGGGTATGACCAGCTAAAGGCACCAAACACCAAACAATGGGTGTGTTTCTTCCCAATTTCTAATTAACAAACTATCCCTAACCCAGGAGGTAACTTAAATTATATCACTAAGTGTTGACAGATTTACTGTAGGCAAATCATAATGAGAGCAGAATTTAAAAGGGATTTTTTTTTGCCTTATTTCATTGAATTTAAACAATGGAGATAAATAAAGACTTACAGATACAGTGATTCACTTTTATGAGCTCCTAACAGATTTAATTTAGGAGAACCATCTGATTATCTTCATCTGTTCAAGTTCTCTTTACTTAAAATAATCTGTCTATTGAAAGGAAGGAAATTTGCTACTGTTCAGAGTATAGGTGGTTTCAGGCAGTGTATTTCCAGCAGTAGGGATAGAAGCTCTTATTTCAATTCAAGGCATGCAAATCTGTCTGAATAATGTTTACTTTCATGTAAACCTTCATAGTTATCTCAGCTGGCTTTATAACTTGGTAATTATGCCTGGGACTGGACTCTGCTTATTTAATAATATAAGGAGTTTATTAGATTTCTAGCACATGTCCAGATACCATCATCATCACCTAAACATTTGTATTTAGTTCTTGATACTTTATGAAGAGCACATCACATGCAATGTGCACTATGCTAGCCCAAATTTCCAACTCACAAACTGAAATTAAGCTAAAACTTAACTCAGCTACATTTTTTTTCCAGAGAGGTAAATAAAAAAAGTAAAAAAGTTTAAAGGAAAAGAAAAGAAAAGAAAAAAGACGTGACTAAGACAACAGAGATATTGTTGTACTTTATGCAATTTTTCTGTTGCTTTGCTATATTTTCCTTCCCACGAAGATATGTGAAGTGTAGGATTAATTGTGTCAACATGATTGATGACTGACTTGGGAGCCACCCAAAGGATGGGCAAAACACATGTAGGTTGTTCCTGGGTGATTTATGGATGCCTGACCTTGAGGATTATGTCTGGTTCTTCAGTCCTCCCTCTCTGACTATTCCTCTATTCTGCTTTCCACCACCATAAACTAAGTATCTCTTCTCCACCTCGCTGTTTTGCCATGATATTCCTGCCTTGGAGCCAGCGATCTGTGGGCTGAATCCCAAGAAAGCATGAACCAAGTTAAAACTCTTCTGCTTTCACGGTGTGTGATGGGTTGTGTGTATTAGTGACAAGAAGGTTGACTAATTCAACATTTATTGGGTGGGATATCGGGCATTAACCTTATATGCAATGAGCAGACGTCTGTCAACCAATCCTTCTGGCACTTTTTTTTTTTGGTGGTGGTGGTGGGGGGATGGTGACAAGAGTTTCACTCTGTGATCCAGGCTGGTCCTGATTTCACTACTTAGCCCAGGTTGGCCTTACAGACATAGCAATGTTCAGAGTGCGTCACCACACCCAGTTTACCCTTCTGGCACATCTATGTTCTTATGACATACTTTTAGCCCCACATCTCCACTCAGCCACAAACACAGGGGCAGGGCTAACATTCCTGCCCTTTCCACCTAGGTTTGTAAGCCTGAAGAAATCGAGCCCTTTATAATGAAAACAGTTATGGGAAAAGTGACTGAGGGAAAAAAACTGAGTCAGTTGGTCCTTGGGAAAGTAAGTTTGTAAAGGATTTTTTTTAGCATGGTTCAGTTTAGTCAATAAATTTATTAAGCCAATAAATTTTCCTCTGAAATTTTTGTATTAAAATTTTATTTCTCTCTCTCTCTCTCTCTCTCTCTCTCTCTCTCTCTCTCTCTCTTTTCTTTGTTCCTGTCTTGCTTCCTCCAAATCAGTCATATTCAACATCCAATCACTTCTAAAGATAATTTTGTACTATTTTTCATGGTCTAACAAGGAGATAGAGTCTTAATTCTGGATTAAAATGAAGCAAATTTTTAGTTATCTGAGCTTCATCAGGACTAATTTAGATGGACTGAATTTTATATTAAAAGTTAAGTTTCTCCTACCTTTGGGAAAGAATTTCTCAAATTATTATTTTATCATTATTTATCCACTTTGGTTCAATATTTTGACCGAATGAAGCCAGATTATTAAATGTTTTTTTTCTATATATCTTTCATGAAACTCGTGGAAAAGATTGTTAATGAAGTACAAATAGATTCTGATTATAAATCATTGTCATTCTTAAATTTCTGAAATAATACTTTTAGGGAAACAATGTGTTCCTTCCTAACTTCTGTCTTTACTCAGGAAAATGGATCCCCATCCTTTCCTCAATCCCATTTTCCTCTCATCACCTTGGCTGTTCCAGGACTCTCTGTAACCAGGTGTGAGAACAGTGAATAGATCACCATAGTATTCCCAAGTGTATACTGTATTCCCAAACTATTTTCCTTAGTAATATAGCAAGTACTGATGTGTGTGGATTCAATATCTATTTCTCTTTGGGATTTTGTTTATCTGAGACAGGATCTTGTTCTGCAGTCCAGGCTGGTCCTGAACCTACTATGTAGCCCAGGCTGGCCTCGAGCTCATGGCGATCCTCCAACTGCCTCAGCCTTCTGTGTGCGGGGATTACAGATGTACACCCATAAACTTACATGGTGCTGAGGAATTGAACTCAGGGCCTTGTGTTTGCTAGGCAAGAACTCTAACTGCTGGGCTATTTCTCTAGTTCCACAATATCTATTTCTCCATTGCTTCAAAACTCAGAAAAGTTGGGGATACAATTAATTATTATCTTAAGACCTCAAAAGGTGCTAAAATTGTTATGTATGAGTATAGCTGTGACTAAAACATCACCAGACCCACCTGTATACTGTTTTTGATTTGTAGTGTCACTATGCCTCATCTCTTCTCATGGCTTGAGTCAGAGCCTACTGAGCATGTGGATCTTAAAAGTAAACCCAGTACCAGTAGCTGCCTTCCTCTTCCTTTTCTCTTCCGAGTGTATAAAATCTCCCTGTCATGACAGCTCTACCATATTTCTTTGCCTCATAAGTGTTTGATGGGTATTGTGTTCATTTTTCTGGTGGAGCAACACTAAGTAAAATAGAGGGGCCACAGATGAATCCTTATAAATTATGATTACTGGCTGAGCATTCCTCTGAAAGTCCACCCCACCCCTCTCTCTTCTAGTTATATCTATTTCATGAATGATTGATTTTTGAAACAAAATAATTCTGGAATTGGTTAAAATCAGAAAGAGAAATGAGAACTCATAAAAATATTTTTGGTTGTTTCTCCACAACGAAATGATAACCATTTGAGGGAATGACTATGCTCAGTGTTCTGATCTGATCAATGTGCCCTATGAAATACCTATCTTTCTATTCATAAGACCTAATCTATCTATACCAATGCAATATTTAATATTTCAGGTATATTTGTTTTTTATATAATATAACTCAATGGATTAAGGGTTCTTGGCTCAAGAAATTCAATATTTTCCAGTTTTTCAGTTCTAAATTGTCAAAGCTTCAGGGCATGGACACAATTTGTTTGGTTGTATTCCACATGTTACAACTTCTGCTTTTTCTTCTCAGAACCAGACTGTTAGCTAGTATGTTCATTCTTGATTTATTGCATGCCCTTTGAAGCAATTAATTCACAAAAGTAATTACAATATTATTCAGAAATCAAAAGACAAAGGAAAAAACAGTGCTTCTTGCCTACAATTATGCCCTGGCTTAAGAAAATCTTTTCTCAAAACCATATTACCTACTTTTAGCTAATCAAATCACATGTGCGATCATCTCACCCGAAGCCAAGAAAATAGTAATATTTTCATTGGAATTCTGTGTCAAACTTTTCAAGTTTAATAAGAAAGGCTGTGTGTGTCTGTCTGTCTGTCTGTCTGGTATTGAGGTTACTCTCCGGGCCTTCATATTGCACTTTCACATTTCCAGCCTTTTTTTTTTTTTTTTTGGTTTTAATTTTGAGACAGAGTATCCCTACGTTACTAAATTGCGCAGGCTGGTCTGTACTTACAATTATTCTACCTCAGCTTCCCAGAGTGCTGGGAGTAAAGACTGCACTGCTGGCCACAGGTAGGAAGCCACTTTTCAGCAGAATTTCATAGGATCTCATTTTAGCTCCCTACCACACCCAAAAGAATGAAGCAAACCAGAGCTTTCCTAGACCTTTATCACAGCAAGTACAACTGATGTATTAGAAAGAAATATTTGTGTTTTAACTCATAAACTTGCAAAATGTTTTATATTTTGCTGGTGTCAACAAAATAGTTATCATGGGAGCCATTAAGCAGAAAGAACAATGTTATTATTATTCAAGTTTCCAAATTAATACTTTAAAATGGACGAGGGCAAGATTTCACTTGAGAGGCTCCTTCTCTGACCCCCGTTTATGTTCACACAAAACCACAAAGCCTGGCGGGGCTGAACCTTTCCTCTGAAGCCATCAGAGGGTGGCATATTGGGAATCAGAGATGTGACAGCTGATGGCCTGACAGTCGTGAAGGGTGGAGAGAAGTTAACATAAAATTCTCAGAGCTCAGCATTCAGACTTTTTCAGAGGTGGAAATAGATGTTCACAGCTCAGTAACCCTCAACAGAGTCATTTTTTCAGAACAAGGTCAAGCAGAAGGTAGAAGAGAACATGAATTTGTAGTCTAAGATCTCCAGAAAAAGGCAGTTTGGCTGGAAAAGCAACAATGAAGGCTTGGGAACAAGGCACATGGTAAGACAGAGCAGGTGGATTTTTCATTTTCTCACTCTCAACTAAACTTTTTTTCTTAACCAAAACTTGTCCTCTAAATATATATTGTTTTGGTAAATTTATGTCCTCTTTTCTAGACCCCAAGTCAGAACCCTAATCCATTTGGGGACAATGGCAGTAACTTGTTACCTAGCTTGCCACTGTCCCTTCTGGCTCCGTCAAATGGATCTGCAAGCCTCCCACAGGGAGAGTCTGGACCAAAGTAGGAGCTTATACATCTCCTGCTTAAGTGTCACTGGTACCTCCACCACACCAGGCAGTTAAAGCTCCTTTACCTAACAGAGTTCAGGAAACCCTTACGACCTGACTTCTTTTCTCTTTCCTTGCACTTTTCAGTTCATTTTCTTGCTATCCTCTTCAAAGTTAGAAGGAAACACAGAGTTACACACTAATTTTAGCCTTCTTGGAACTTTTCTCTGTTGAGCAAATCCTTTGACTTTCTAGTGTCTTTCGGTTAGGAGGTCTGGGGAAATACTTAATGATCATAAAGTTTTTATAGGGACAGAACGATGTTACAGTGAAATTTTGTTTATTGGAAAACTAATTCTTGTATTTCTTTATCAAATATTCACCCTCACCCTCTTTGCTCTTGTCTATTGTGAGCACATAAATCTTAACGTGCCAGTTGTCACCTTTTTCTTTTCTGCTTGAAATTTCTTGGCAACGGCATTCCCCTAGGACACTTCCCCAGCTGTTGAGGCTGATGCAACCAAAGCCTATTTGTTTCAGATGAAGATGTAGAATAATGGCTATCCTCTTATAAGAATAAGAATCCAGTGAATTGAGATGATTCCCAAGAGGGATTGCAATGAAAGAAAAACCTCCAAATCTAGAATAAAAGCATCTGAGTTCAAGACTCATCACTTTGTACATTAATTTGTATCCTTGGGCAGGTCATTTAAATTCTACAATGCTTAAGTTTCTGTGGGTGTAAAATGTACATTAATATGGCCTCATATCCTACAAGATAGTGTGCACACATGTATACATGTGTGTGTATCTGAAAAAAATAAAACAAATGAAAAGTGCTTTTAAACCTATAAAACATGTGCAACATTGGTTACTATTTTTTCTTTGCACTAAGCCATGACCTAAGAATTTTACACACAATATGCCATTGGAGTAGCAAGATACTAAGCAAGCATAGTGCTTCATATTGTAGTTTGAAGTTGTTACTTCAAAACAAAAAAATAATAAACATATTCAGATAACTAACTATACATATCTTTTTGACTAGTAACAGAACATAAAATTACTTTTTAGAGACCCAACTTTTCATTTTAGGAATTAAAAATAGCCACAGTACTCTTTTCATTATAATACTGGAACACCATAGAGCTTTTTCAAAAAAGAAAACAGATATTAATTTTCTTTTGCCTAAGGAACCACTACTTAGGAATTTCTGACATATTTTACCACAGATGTAACACATATGATACATACTTGTGTGTGGATGTGTATGGGGGTGTTATGTTGATATTTTTAAAAATAGAGAAGTTTGTATTTTTTCCACTCTTCTGAGATTTAGTGTTAAGAACCAATGTCTACTAAAAATTAATATTTGTCTAGGTGTATATTGTGGCTTGGATTTGGAATGTTCCCCCAAAGCCTCCTGCATTTGGATGTTATAAACTATCTATGGAACCACGTGCTGCTGGGAGATTAGGGCCTGGTCTAGAGGGGTGGATTACGGGCATTTGGTGGATTAGAGGTATGTGGTTGAAGACAAGAATGTGGCAGATTATAGACTGCAGGCGTGTGGATTGGATTACAGGCCTGTGGATTAGATTACAGGTGTGTGGTGTGTGGTGGGGGCTTAAAACTGGAAGGTGTGGAACACTAAGGCTGGACCCAGAAGGAGCACATCACTGGGATGGGCTCTGGAAGGTACATGCTGCTTCCTGTCTTCCTTTGACTAGACTTGGTTTCCTGTTTGCAATGCTGTGAGGAGCTGCACACATCTCCACATCTGCCATGTCCTTCCACTGTTGCCAGCCACCCATGCGACCTTCTGAAACTGTGAGTTAAAATAAACTTTTCCTCCCCTAATTTGTGAATGATGGATATTGAGTCACAGGGATAAAAAAATTAAGTTAGTGTATTAGTCTGTGTTCCTATTGCTGAGACACAATACCTGGTACCCACAAATTCTGTGAGGAGAGGTCAATTGGGTTCATGATTTCAGAGATTCCATCAATGGACACCTGGCTCCAAGACAGATGCTCCATCATGCAATGGCAAAAAAGAGCAGACGTGCTTAGTGTAGGGCGACCAGGAAGCACAGCAGATCAGCAGTGACAGAGAGGAAGGGACAAGAAGACCAACCTCAGAGTCATGCCTCTGTGATCCACGCTAGCACACACCTCAGAGTGCTTTTCTAGACTCCTGCGTGGAATCCAAAGGCTATCACTTGACAATCCACATAAACTGTCACACTAGGGATTCTAAAATGTTATCATAATTTAAGAATTTAAAAAAATTATAAAATCTGTGATGCACATGTACATTCTGATAACAACAGAAATGATGAGTATGATACCATTTAGTTTTTTACAGAGAAAAAACGCTATTACAATTTTAATACTAAAAGTAATGTGTTCAGATTATATAAAATATTTGGATGGCCAGCAAGCATGATGGTGCATGCCTGTAATCCCAGCACTCAGGGAAGTTGAGGCAAGAGGACTACAAACTTACCAATTTAGTAAGATCCTATATTAAAGTAAATAAGTAAATAAATAAATTAATTTAAGTCCTGGGAATGTAGCTCCATATGAAGTCCTTAAGTTTAATCTCCAGTACCACTTAATACAAATAAATAAAATGACTAAATTAAATTTCTCTTTTCAAATTTAGAATATAATATGCTAAATATTCTAAAGTCAAACTATGGAATGACTCCACTTAGGCTTAAAATTTGCTATTCCTGTTCAGTCATGTCTCAATGCCGACATCTATAGAGTAAGCCCTGGAAGAAGCTGCATCTGTGGGTTCAGGGTGAGGCCAGGAATCAGGGTGATGCTTTCATTCAACAAAGCTGTGAAAAATGGTTTCCCTATATGCAGATTCCTACAAATTACGGTTACAGCCACAGTAGGCAGCTATGTATCTCAAATGATATGAGAGGTGTCAAAAGGCCTGGTGCCACATTTTAGGTACCATTGCTAGTATTATCTGGCCATTAAGAACAGAACATACATGTATGCACAACAAATTACTATAATGGATGCATGTACAGCCTAATGCCACAACTGTGTTAGATGTTCCTGGGGGACTCACCATTTTTTTAAATGTAATTTCGACTAGTGTTGTATTCAATGACAGTACACGTTACCAATTCTCCTTTGCGTTGTTTGCTAAGAAGATGATATGTACTACATTTTAGGTAATGCCACATCACCGTAGTACATGCTTAAAACACCTTTAAGCAACGTTCTATTATAAGGTAGAAAATAGCTACTCAGTGATAATATACAAAGACACACTTGGGACAAAATAACCACTTTTCTACACTGCCTAATAGCCTGGAAATACTACACTAACCTGAAATCTATTTAATGTGAAAGTAGAATTTCCTGAGCCCAATTCAAATACAAACTAAAAGGACGGATTATTTACCATCATCCATTGATACACTAATATTGATGACCCCATCAGTTCCTTTCATATGCACTCACACCCTGCCCCCCCCCACCCCCCCCAGGTTCCCCACTTAAAGGTACTGTGGGAACAAGGAAAGTCAAATCTTAGAGGACAATTCCTGATTGTACACAGAAGGAAGGACTTAAAAAATAATGAAGACTGAAGACCTGCTAAACTCCTAAATATATGAAATGCAAGGGTAAAGGAGGCTTTTAGACAAGGGTGACTTCCTTACAGCACACACTGCTAATGTGAGTAAAGAACTCATTCTAGATTAAATCCTGTTATGTTGTGTAAATGGAACAAAGGATTGAAACATCGGTCTGCACTATAAAAATAACCAAGCTGAAATTAAAATAGATGATAATATTATAGATCTTCAGATTCTAAGAATATTATCCATGAATTAGTCTATAGTTTTCAACCTATATATGATTTCAAATAAGCCAAACGTATTCATTCGTCCAATAGCACAAGCATCTATCATGCATCTACTGTGAGGTAAACTGTGTGTTAATTCGAAAAGATCAAACAAGATTAAGACAGCACTGTGACTGGAAGAACAGCTCAGTGATTACAGCACTTGCCTAGCAAGTGCTAAGCACCTGAGTTGACTGTCCAGCACCACATAAGCCAAGCCAGTTGTGGTGGTGCATGTCTGTAATCCCAGCATTTGGGAGGCCAAGGCAGAAGGCATGCTGTGAGTTTGAGGCAAGCCTGGGCTTCCTAGTAAATTCAGAACAAGCGTGGACTATAAAGTGAGAACTTACTGTGGTTTGCACCTGCAATGTTCTCCAAAAGTCTCATGTATTTGGATGTTACGGGTTATCTACAGAATATGTGCTGATGGGAGACAGGGGGCTGGGCTGGAGAGGTAGATTGTGGGCTTGTGGTGGATTTAACTTGTGGTGGTGGATGAGAGGTGTGTGGGAAATTGTAGATTGCAATCTTGAGATTGGATTACAGGTATATGGTGGGCTAGGGGCTTAAACCTGGAAGGGAGGGAACACTGATGCTGGACCCAGAAGGGGCAGATCATTGGGAAACGACCTGAAAAGATAAATGCAACTTCTTTCCTTTCTCTTGGGACTTAACTTGGTTTCCGTTTTACAATGTCATGAGGAGCTACCTCCATCTCTGTCTCAGCCATGTGCTTCCTCTGTTGTCGCTGCCCCTGAGTAAACAGTTAGCATTACACTCAAATATTCCATACTCTACAGAAGGACCTAATGATGCTGAATGTTTGACAGAGAAATGTCTAATACACCAGTGGGATTCAGTGAATGAAGAGATCAATTATACTCTTTATTTCAAATTCAAATAAATATTAAAAGTAAACGTGGTATGGAACAGCTCCACTGATAAATGAGTTGAATATTATCTATTTATTTTTCTACATAGATTAGTCCATTTTCAGTAAAGTTAGTTCAATTCCAATAAATGAGCACTCATACAGGGTAGTTTTTTTCTAATTAATTTAACACTTTGAATTAATGTCAGAGGGCAGGCTGCATTTCAGTGCTTTTATTCATGTCCACCTTAGCCAACAAGCACTGTTGTAACATAATTTTACCAGTTTTAAGAATATTTTAGTTCTCAAGATTGAGAGCCTTTATTATTAAATAAAATGACTGGAGGAAAACAGTATAAAGGGATGAAGATGATTAGTCCCAGAACAGTACCTGTGAGAGAGAATCACCATTCTGCTTCCTCCATCCAATTAAAAATGTTTTGTTGTCAAGTCTTTCGAAATTTTTCCATCGTGGTCTTTAAGTTATTTTGAGAAATTTAATACTCACACAATATGTAAATAGAGAATTAATTCATAATTAATATATGCCATTTTTTCCAGTAGAAATTATACTCTTTCACATACTCATTCATTATCCTTCTTACTGATGACTCTTTAGGGAGGCATTCTTTTCAATGTTTTCAATGGACACCACAGCTGGTTCCCAACTGCCTTAAATTTTTAATGAGTTCATAATGTAAGTCTGGGCATCCTGGAACAAGGGAGCCTCTGAACGTACACTTTCTGTCCTCCCAGATCTGGGTGTTTTGCAAGTCCAGAGATAGAAGCAGAAAGATCACTTAAGAGTGTAGAAAGCTCTGAGGCAGACACAAGTTCAGAGGCAGTCCTTTCCTTGCACCAATGGAGAAGGAAAAGCAAGAAACAGAAGAGACAGATGAGCAAAATGATTAGCTATTACAATAGTGACAATGACAGCACTAAACTCACCATTTTAAGAAGGAGGTTAAGATTCTTTTCTCTGTATTTAACAAAAGATAAACTCAAGGCTGGCAAAAAAAAAAACCCAAAACAAAAACAACAACAACAAAAATAAAAGAATTGGAGATTAAGATTAAGTCCCTGATAAAGGAACCTATTGAAAAGTGGGCAAAAGAAATGAAGAGGCAGTTCACTCACAAAGAAGTACAAATGGCCAATAGATACATGAAAAGATGTTCAACGTCTCTAGCCATAAGAGAAATGCAAATCAAAACAACTCTAACATACCATCTCACTCCAGACAGAGTGGCCTATATCAACAAGTCAAATAGCAATCAGTGCTGGCAAGGCTGTGGGGAGAAAGGAACCCTCCTACACTGCTGGTGGAAATGTAAATTCATACAATCACTTTGGAAAGCAGTATGAAGATCTCTCAAAAGACTAGAAATGAATATCCCCTTCGAGCCAGTGATACCCAAAAGAGGCCAAAACAACACACAGCAGGGATATATGTATACCCATGTTCATAGCAACACAATTAACAATAGCTAAAATATGGAAGTCACCAAAATACCCATCAACAGATCAATGGATACACAAACTGTGGTATTTACACACAAAGGAAAACTGTGCACCTATAAAGTCCAACAGTGTGGAGGCCTGAGGAAGAAGCCTGAGAACATCATGCTGAGTGAAGGGAGTCAGAAGAAGGAGGTAAAACATTGAATGGTCCCAGATCACAACTCTTATGGAACTTAAAAGAAAAAACAAAGTGAAACAGGAGGGTAGGGTGGGAGAGAGGGAGGGGTAGGTAGTGGGAGGGACAAAAGGAGAGTGGGAAAGTCCTTGTCCCCTTGACAAGATACCTATGTGGATCAGATCTTAAATAAATGAGATTGAAATTAAAAAGACAATAAAAAAGATTAACGAGTCAAGCTGGTTCTTTGAAAGAATTAACAAAATCAACAAAGCTCTTGCCAACCTCATCAAGAAAAGGAAAGAAAAGGCACAGATTAGCACACTCAGAAATGAAAAGGGGGAAATTACAACAGACTCAGCAGAAACCCAGACTATTATAAGAAATTACTTTGAACACCTATACTATAACAAATTTGAGAACTGGGAAGAAATGGACAGCTTCCCAGATACATATAAAATACCAAAATTAAATGAGGAAGATATAAAAATCTTGAACAAACCCATTATGCACACAGAAATTGAACCAGTAATAAAAGCTCTACCTACAAACAAAAGTCCAGGCCCAGATGGATTCACAGCAGAATTTTTTCAGTACTTTAGGGAAGAATTTACTCCAATCCTCCTCAAATTATTTCATAAAGTAGAAAGTGAAGGAATTCTACCAAACTCATTTCTTGAGGCTAGCATCAGACTAGTCCTAAAGCCAGACAAAGACCTAATCAGGAAGGAAAATTATAGACCAATATCCTTAATGAATATAGATGCAAAAATCCTCAAGAAGATTCTGGCAAACAGAATCCAACGAGTAATCAGAAGATCACACACCATACTCAAGTGGGCTTCATCCCTGAGATGTAAGGCTGGTTCAACATACATAAATCAATCAAGGTAATACACCATATCAACAAAAGCTAAAACAAAAACCATATGATCATTGCTATTGATGCAGAAAAAGCCTTTGACAAAACCCAGCACCCCTTCATGATAAAAACACTGAAAAATAGCTATAGAAGGGCCCTACCTAAATGTCATAGAAGCCATATATGCTAAGCCTACTGCAAATATCATAGCAAATGGAGAAAAATTGAAATCATTCCCTCTCAAATCAGGAACAAGACAAGGTTGCCCATTCTCATCACTCTTACTCAACATAGTCCTTGAAACACTGGCCATGGCAATGAGACAAGAAAATGAAAAAGAGGAAATCTGCATTGGAAAGGAGGAGGTCAAATTCTCCTTATTTGCAGATGATATGATTATCTACATGGAAGACCCTAAAAACTCCATTACCAAACTCTTAGAAATAATAAAAAAATTCAGCCAAGTCTCAGGCTACAAAATTAACACTAAAAAATCAATAGCATTTCTATACACTAACAATGAACTTATTGAGCAAGAAGTAAAAAAAAAAAAAACCCAAATCCATTCTCAATAGCTCAGCAAAAAATTAAATACCTAGGAGTATACCTAACCAAGGATGTAAAGGACCTATATAAAGAAAACTACATTACATTGAAGAAAGAAGTTATAGGAGACACTAGAAAATGGAAAAGCATCCCCTACTCCTGGATAGGCAAAATAAATACAGTCAAAATGAGTATACTACCTAAACTGATATATAGATTTAATGCAATCCCTAACAAAATACCTACAAGTTTCTTCAAAGAACTTGAAACAATTCTTAAATTGATATGGAACCAAAAGAGACCAAGAATAGCCAAAGCAATCCTGAGCAACAAGACCCAAGTAGGAGGCATTACAGTTCCAGACATCAGGCTATACTATAAAGCCATAGTCGTAAAAACAAATTGGGACTGGCACAAAAATAGACAGACAGACCAGTGGAACAGAATTGAAGATGCAGAAACAAACCCAAATATCCTCAATTACTTAATCTTCGACAAAGGGGCCAGATGCATACAATGGAAAAAGGACAGTCTGTTCAACAAATGGTGCTGGGAAAACTGGACATCCACATGCAGAAGAATGAACCTAGCCACACACCTGTCACCATGCATCAAAATCAAATCAAAGTGGATCAAAGAGGTAAACATTAATAATGAAACACTAAGCCTTATAGAAGACAAATTAAGCAAATTTCTAAAAGACATAGGCATAGGCAAAGACTTTCTTGCCAAGACACCAAAAGCAAAAGAAATTATTCCCATTATTAACAAATGGGATCTTGTCAAATTAAAAAGCTTCTGCACAGCAAAAGAAACTATCAACATTTTAAAAATAGAACCACTGGACTGGGAAAAAATATTCACCACCAACATCTCAGATAAGAAGCTCGTAACTAGAATACACAGGGAGCTGAAGAAAAGTAAGCCTACCAAAATAAAGGACCCTATTGAAAAGTGGGCAAATGAAATGAAGAGGCAGTTCACATAGGAAGAAGTACAAAGGGCCAATAGATACATGAAAAGATGTTCAACATCTGTAGCCATAAGAGAGATGCAAATCAAAACAACACTAAGATACCATCTCACTCAAGAGAGAATGGCCTACATCAACAAGTCACATAGCAATCAGTGCTGGAGAGGCTGTGGGGAAAAAGGAACTCTCCTACACTGCTGGTGGAATGTAAATTTATACAACCACTCTGGAAAGCAGTATGGAGAGCTCTCAAAAGACTGGAAATAAATATCCCCTTCGATCCTGTGACACCCCTCTTGGGAATATATCCAAAAGAGGCCAAAACAACACACAGCAGAGATATATGTATACCCATGTTCATAGCAGCACAACTAACAATAGCTAAAATGTGGAAGTCACCAAAATACCCAACAACAGACCTGTGGATACACAAACTGTGGTATTTATACACAATGGAATACTATGCATCAATAAAGTCCAACAGCGTGGAGGCCTTTGTGGGCAAATGGAAGAAACTGGAGAACCTCATGCTTAGCGAAGTGAGTCAGAAGCAGAAGGTGAAACATCGAATGGTCTCTCTGATATGAGAGTCCCAGATCACAACTATTATGGAACTTAAAATGAAAATCAAAGTAGGGGGGTAGGGTGAGGGAGAAGGGAGGGAGGAGAAGGCGGGGGAGGGACAGAAAGAGAGTGGGAAAGCCCTTGTGACCTTGGCAGGATAGGTATGTGCACAAAATTCTCAACTCCATTGTAAACCTTAAATTTTGCACGTATACATATTAATAAAATGGGGGGGGGGGGATTAAGTCCCTGGACAAATATCACGGGGAGAAGCTGTTCATTTTGAGGGAGCTAGGTTGAGTTGCTGGGAATGACATACATGTTAACGGGTTGGTGCAGGGGAATATCAGCAGCTCTCAGAATACTTCTGCATTACAGCATTTATCTCCACCTCAGCTACTTT
The DNA here is from genome assembly GCA_004027205.1 of Ctenodactylus gundi. Classification (NCBI taxonomy): domain Eukaryota; kingdom Metazoa; phylum Chordata; class Mammalia; order Rodentia; family Ctenodactylidae; genus Ctenodactylus; species Ctenodactylus gundi. The sequence goes on from PVKB01000117.1 coordinate 492,294, forward strand.
GTCATTAATTGTACAAAACTTGTCTCTCTTGCCTGCACGTGAGCTCCTCTCTCTTAATCGTAGTGACTGGTCCACTGCCGTGCATATGGCAGGTGTGCAATTTGTCATTGTTGAATGAAATGGATGAACACTTAAGTATTTGTGAGTTAAATTCAAGCATCAATGGAGTTAAAATGATGAACATTCCTGGAACAAAACATAAACTACAGGAAGCCAATAATATGCCATAAAGATTTTCATTTATGTACTTTACTTGACTAGTTTAATTTCACAGAGATTTTTTTAAGGTCCTGGAGCTGTCTGGTGTTCAAGGTCCCACTGATGTGGGTCCAGAAAACAAAAACCAGCTCACAAGGCTGAATCTGTTTTTGTGTGTTCTATGCGCTTCTTTGCTTGTTTGCTTAGTATTTTGTTTTGTTTTGCTTTAACACATGTTCCACTTCTTTTATTTTCACCATGACTATACCCTTTCATCCCATGATATTAGAAAACACTTCAAATTGAAATGACACTTGTTGTAATACAATCACTAAAGTTTCATTAGGGTCTCAATATTGATAGCTGTATCAGAAGCTTTGCTAAGAAACAGTTTTAATAAGACAGATGAGTTGAGGATTCTTTTAAGAAAAAAAGCTGTAGGAATAAAAACTGAATGTACACATGACTTTATTAAAATAGCTTTGGAACTGCAATTGATTAGAATTTTACTCGTTCAAATTTGGGTTAGAAAAACCACTAACTTTGCACTCCACACACAATGTAATTGGCTATTAAGTGAAGCACAAGTTCTTCTTCACTATGTTTCCAGACTGAGTTTCAGACTTCAAGATGTGATTCAAAATATTGTTTGTTTAAATTAAAAATTATATTAAGAAGCCCATTGCCAGTAATTTCCCTCAAAATAATCTCCGTTCATTCACAGACACTTACCCTCTTTTATTGCCACTTTTGGAAGCAGATCTGAAAGTCTTTTTTTATGAACGTCTTGAAGGGTGTTGCCCTGACTGCCTCGTTGTTCTGAGTAAACTAAAAAATTTTACCTTTTATGGCCATTTTGACTTTGGGGAAGAGCCAGAAGTTGCACAGGGCCAAATCCGATGAAGAAGATGGACAAAGAAACACTGCTCTGTTTTTAAAAACCTGCAGTTCCTTTCTATGTCACTCAGTATCATTCACTATAATTTATTTTATCATACCACATAAAAATAGTCATGAAAGAGGACTTCCAGAACTGCTTCAGAAAATGGCAAGAAAAGTATGAAAAGTGTCTTCAAATAGAGGAGGAGTAATTTGAGGGAGTTAATAGTAGCATGTCTTTTACTGTAATATCATTTTTTAAATTTAAACATTCCTCATATTTTTAAATTAATCACCCTTTTGGATAATAATGCCAGTGGAGTGAGAATGTCAGAAACTTCCAGTTTGCTCTTCCCCAGGAGCACTGACAGTCCTCTGAAGGAGGGGGATTAGAACACAGAGGTGAAATCAAAAGGGGGAGGTAAAATTCAATATCACTCCAAACTCCAGTGAAAAGACAAATCTAATTAAAACTGGACAAAAGGATTTGTGAAAACATTTCCTGAAAGACCATTTGGAAAATATGTGAAAAAATTTTCACTACCTACACCTCAGACAGGAGGCTAATAACTAGAATATACAAAGAACTGAGAAAAAAAAAATCAACCCTTCAGGAAAAAAGATCCAACAAAAAATAGACAGTTCTCAAAGAAGTACAAATGGCCCCCAAATACATAAAAAAACAGTTCAACATCCGTAGCCATTAGAGAAATGCACATCAAAATAAAAAACACTGAGATACTATCCTACCCCCAGTTAGAAGGGCGCGTACCAAGAACTCAACAAGCAATTTATGCTGGCAAAATGTGGGGAGAAAGGAATTCTATATTGCTGATTGTACTGCAAAATGGTACGACCGATTTGGAAAGCAATATAGAGATTTCTAAAAAAAAAATAAACCTTAAAATAGATATTCCATTTGACTGAGTGATACCTTTTTTGGGTTTCTTTCCAAAAGAGTTAAAAACACCTTATATCAGCAGAAATACACACCCATGTTTATAGCAACACAACCAATAGACCTAAGTCAGAGAAGATGCCAAAACACCTGAAACATGATACACCACACACACACACACACACACACACACACACACACACACACACACTAGAGTACTACACTTTCATAAAGACATACAGATGCGAATTGTGTGTAGGTAAATGGAGACAACTTGAAACCTTCTTGCTTAGTAAAGTGAATCAGACTCAGAATACTAAATATCACTTTGTTTCTCTAATCTGAGAAACCTACAGCCTAAATAATAGAGTCAAATATGTGAGATGTTGGGAATTAGAGGTGATGAGGAAAGAGATGGGAGGGTGAAGAAGGGGAGGGAAAGGGAACGTTAGTCTGTGGTATGTATGTGCACAAAATTCTTAAGTTTAATGTAATCTTTGTGTATCAAATATATAGTAATAAAAATGGGGGAATAAGGGTGAGAAACAAAATGGATACAGTTTAAATCATATGAAAAACAAAACAATAATTGCTGTTGGCAAAAGTGTGAATAAATTATAAACCTCATTTATTGCAGAAATATAAATTGATGCAGCTGCTTTGAAAAAGGTTTGGCATTCTTCAAAATAGTGTCATCATAAGACAAACAACTACATCTCTCTGTACATGTCCAAGAGAACAGAAAATATCTATACACGCAAAAACTCAAATATTATTGATTATAGTAAAATTTCATAAAATAGCGATTTTACAATAGCCATTACATAGAAAAAACCAAATGTCCATCAAAATGCAGTATATTCATACACTAGAATATTATCTGGCAACAAAAGAGACCAAAGTAATTGATATGTGCTAAAACATGAAAGAAATTTGAAACATGCTATGAGAAACAAGTCCACCATCAACACAAGGAGCCACTTCTTAAGCACAAGAAGTCAAACATGAGTCTCATATAACATTTTCCATTTATATGTAATGACGTGCAGAATGGGTAAATCTGTAGAGACAGTGAGATAATCTGTGATACCCAAGTACAGGTGAAAGGAAGAAACGGATGGGGAAAACGAGAAGTGACTGCAAGTGGGTCTGAGTTTTGTTTCAGGCTTTGGGAAGGATTCTAAAATTAGATGGTGTTATTGATCCCACAACTATATGAATATATTGAAAACTACTGAACCATACATCTCAAAATGGTAAATGTAATGTCATGTAAACTATTTCAATAAAAATGTCATTTTAAAAGAAGGAACGAAGTTGTTGCTTTCTTTTATTCAATAAGCCATTTTAAAAATTGCTGAAGTGTGTATGCAAGTGCATGTGTGTAGAAGAACTTATGCCTGGAAAGGTCATATTATACTTTAGGTACTGTCCATAGATCTACTAAATTTTAACAAACGGTAGTAGTAGAGTTACATTTTAGATGCAGCTAATGCTTACCTTGCCAGTGGAATTCATTTTGGAGAAAAATTATTTTTAGATTTTATTTAAAAATATTTATCTCTTTTTTCCTCTTCTTTTGAGACAGGGTTTCACTGTGTAGGACAGGTTAGTCCTGAACTCACTATGGAGCCCACGCTGGCCTCAAACTCGTGGCAGCCCTGCCTTAGCCTCCCAAGTGCTGGGATTAGAAGCATGCAGAAACATGCCCAGCTTCACCTTTGCCTCTTAATAAGCACTAGAATAAAGTATTACAGGACTTCCATAAATAGTTTCATAATCAAAAGTCCATACTGAATTGTCACATTTTCCTACTGGCAAAAAAAAAAAGAAAAAACAAGAAGACAAATTAAAAGTAAATCCATCAGACAGGATCACGAAGGTACTCACTGGGTCATTCCATCGCTCACCTGTCCGTGCCACCTATTATCCATTAAGCAAAACACAGAAAAGCCAGATTTCGTCATCATTTTCTCATCTTACAGTCCAGTGACTTCTTTCAAATCACCTCTGAATACAATACATCACAAAAGCTTTATCTGCACAATTACATAACTTAAGTCTCCAAATGTCTCATGAGAGACACCAGATTGTTATTTTGATACTTAAGAGATATGAAAACTTTGCAATGATATAGGGCGGTGTTTGTGACACAATGTGACACCAGAAAGGCAGAATATGACTGGAGCTGAATTTCCTTCCAGAGTGACAGAAATGTGAATGTGTTTTCCTCTTGTGTTCCATGTTGGCATTTGATGACTCACCGTAAACTTCCAAAGGTGAATGCCATGGCCTTACTCCGATTTGACAATTCATGTGACATAGGTGTGCCCCTTAGGATTGCTAGATACTTACACTTTCTATTTAAACAGATTCTTAAGTCATCATGGAATTTCCCTTTCAGTGGATTTGATAGCTCTTTGGGGTCTTTTAAAATATTATTCATAATCCATATTTTGATAAAATTATTGTTCCATCCTGCTAAAGGTTTATTACTTGCTATATTTTCTATTTGGTACATTACTGTCCTGTGTTTATAAAATTGTTTAAGGTTATGGCAAGGAATCATGATCCAACTATGTTTTGTAGTTATATGACATAAAACCAGGTATAATGCCGTAATTAAATAACATATTTTAATAATAAAAGTAAAACATATAACATTGGTGATTACATCATGTAATTGCTTATTGCAGAACAAATGGTAAGAAAACTAATAGCAATCAGATGGACTTAATATAGTTTACCAATAGGTCTATGCTTTCTCCTCTTAGTTTACGAAGACTTCTAAAAATCTTAATCTAAAGTTTCAGGATTCTCAGAATAACTTATGGCATCAATGAGCTAGACTTATTAGAATGCAGAACATGTGAGTAACCTAGGATTAAGAACCTCAGTGACTGGCCTGTCGAGAATTCTTTGCAGGGCTTACTCAACAGCATTTCATTAAAATGAGTGGCACGAAGTTTGGTGCTCTCTGAACTCCCTGCAGTCTCTGGTAATCTTTTGTTTTTCTACAACTTTTCTGGTCAAGCAGTCAAGGTACTCACTTTAGTTGAAAATATAGAATCCAGGTATAGTTGAAGCTTTTTCTTCAATGTGTTGTGTAATTTATTATTTAGAGGTAGAAAAACAAAGACTATGTAAGCAATAAAATTTGTTTCAGTGAAGGAACAATCATAGCATGTGATTATTATGAATGTATAATGCATGCACATTTGGTTCCATTTATAATTAAGTTCTGATGTCATCATACTTCATCCCTGATCTTAATTCTGTATTTCATTAATTTGATCTTACATTACCCTGTAGTATATAGGTAGGTGTCAATCACACCCTATATTTTTAAAAGGTACAATTTTAGGAGATATTATATGCAAACAAGAGACACAGTATTATAATTCCTGACTGCCTTTTTATTTCTTAACATTTATTCCTGGTATCTTAAAGCAGTATATGCATGCAAATTACATACAAAACCGATACAAAGATTCTAAATGCACTGGCCTTCAAAATATTTCTCCTAGTTTTCTTTTCAAAAATAAACTTATAAATGCTGACAAGGTGGAAAACTATAAAGGCACAGTTCGATCTCTAACAAGTCAGCACCATGCAGGACCGAATCCTCTGTGTGTGCCATGAAAAGATCCTTGAATGGTACTCACGCATGTTTCATGCTCTCGCCCACAGCCAAAACGTCAACAGCACAGACTGGGACTGCTCTCCAGAAGCATTTCACAATTTAAACCAAGAGGCTTACAATCCTGTATCCAGCTAATTCTGTCACTTCTAATTCCAGCTGGATTTAAACTCTTATCTCTGGTCTTCAGGCCTACAGATAGGAACTATCAGTGCAGCCCCAATTCCCAGGGAATATTCAACTGCATGACCCAAGAGAGATTAAATCCTTCCAGATAGCCTAAATAAATGGTCCATAACTTGTTCCTGTCACTCCTGCTAATGCCTTTGTACCATGAAAGAGCCTAGTAAAGGTGTAAATAAATATCTCCAAGTTATTAGCTCTACTTGCCCTTCTCTGATTCTATCAGAATTCCAGCATCTACCTCTTTATGGAGACAGGAAACTCAGAGGCAGCACTTCCTGAACTTTCTTTTCAAGCACTTATGAATCAATTTGCAGTGTCTGCATATTACTGGTAATATACAGATATGGGTTTCTTTTCTTTCTCCCCCTTTTCCTGAAAAGCCTTCCCATTTTGCTCTGTGTGTCCCTTTCTAAGAAATACACCGTAGTTACCACAGGTCAGAGCATGTCATTTAGCCCATTACTGTAGATCAAACAGATTCCACTTCCAAACTGGCATACCTGTCTATAGAATCCAGTTACCAGTACAAGTGGTGAATCTGTTTTCTTGTTCTTCTCAACCACTTATTAAAAAATCATCTAAACTGATAAGTATCACCTGACAGATACTTCAGGATTTAGTTAATGCCTGTAAATCAAAGGTTTCATTATATACTCATGTTCCACCCTAGGATGGCAGTTTCTGATTTCTCCTGAACTTTCCCTACTACTGGGATAGGGCAGAATCCTATTAATATTTAATGAGTAAATGTAAGCACTGCTAAATAAATACTAAATGAGCTAGTAATACTGTCTACTGGGCTTTGTGCAGAATCTCTCAGAAGACAAGCTAACTTGGAAAAAGATATTTAGAAGCAAAGAAACACAAGGCCATGATTTTAAGTTATCTTGCATTATTTTAGGCTTCACAGCACTTTTTAAAAACATGTTTTTTGCCTCTTTTGTTTGCCCTTTAAATATCTGAGGCACAGAAGCCATGCTACATGCAACATACATCTTTTATGAAGGCCTCATAGTGTCAAGTCTAGATTTTGCTCCAAGTAAATGCTGCATAAATATGGAATGGATCAACACTTTCTATTTTATCCATGGATGGCATTATTATGTTCTGGGGGATGAGAAGCAAGGCTCAGAGTAACCCGCCTTGGTTAGATCTGCAAAGCTTAGCTGCTACTAGCTAAAGTAGCATAGGTATCCAGACAGAAGGCATCCTGATAGTGGTCAGAGAAAAACTAACTGACCTACAATGAACTTTCTCTTTTAAATTAAAAATTTGAAAGATGAAGCCATGGATGGAGAATTCTGAGTGAGTGACATATGTAATACAGGACAGAATGATTTAATTCTTCAAATGCAATGAGAAGTTTCCTATTTAAAGAAACACTATGAAGCCTTTTAACTTGTATAAGACTACATGCTTTTATAAATGATTGCTAATTAATTTATATAATATTTATTGGAAATTTTATGAACTAAGCATAATCTTACGGATTTTTGGAGTTTTAATTTGGAATGGGGAATGACGGAATGTGGTCATGCTGATGACTGATAAATAATGTCTAATGATATCTGGTAACAGAAAAACAAAATAGATGATTAGGCAGGTGATGAGTAGATAGGATGGTGATAGTTGGGAGATGGCTCATATGTGAACAGATTAGAAAGACAGAAACCAGAGGAAAAAATAAAATCAAAGACAGCTAGATAGAGATGGCTGGTATAATATGGTATTTCATATAGGGCCTCCAGAGAAAGTTGTTTTTTGATAATATGGCTCTAAAATCATCACAGAGGTAAATTTGCTCCTTGTGGCTACAGGCATGCATGTACATAGCACAGTGAATTCAATAAACAGTCACAACTAATACATGCTGAAAAACAGATATGAAAATTTAAATAAACTTAGCACAAGTGAATTATATATGAAATTGGACTTCTATAGAATAGGTCTAATAAAAATATACTTTGAAATAAAAAGGTCTGGGTTCTAAACTTGTCATTGCAAAGACAAATTAATCCTGAGGGAAACCATTATGTCTTTCCAATTTTATTCTAAAAATAAAGATAGGCAGCTTTGTAGAATTCAAGGATGTTTATTTTTTCCTTTGCTTGGTGGTAGACATCTGTTTAAAGCTGACATGTCTGAACTGTCAACCCTGAACTTAGTTTCGAGATTACAATGTATTTTGAGAAATTATTTTAGTATAGCATGAGAGGTGAATTATTTTATTATTATGTGAAAATTACTGAAATTTTAGTAACTACCATCTTATAAGCTATTGCTTTAAAAATAACATAATAAATGCTTATAGTTTTCCATCTATTGATTAATTCACATTCCTGCTTCTGATACCTGCTTACATATATATGTATTTACTAATTTTGCATTTCTTCCCAAGATCTCCTAAGTTCCAAAGGTATAATGATGCAAGTTACTTGTCAAAAACAATTCTGTAGCAGGAACAGTTCAGTGTAAAGAAAATGGCCCCAGAATGGGAAAGATATGGATCTCAAAGCCATTATAGACCCTGAAGACCTTGTAAAACTTGGACAACTTTTTTCCCCCAAGAAGCCTCATTTGCTCATCTATAAATAAGGGACAGATAACTCACAATGAGAAGATTTGAGATACACAAGCACGGTACCTCCCAAGTCCTCCATCTGTTATTTGATAGAATTGAGTATGCAGAGTAAAAGATGTGCCCGAGGTAAGTGGGTATGTTTACTACTTTGGAGTTTCTACTTTGCTTACAGATCTATCAAGTTAAAACTACAGAGGTTGGCAACACTATCTCCAAGATTATCCACAAATTTCAAGACTATAAGACTGTCTCTGCACAACTTAAAAAAGAACATCAGCTGAGATTTGTTTATTTTACCAATTTTTAGGATGCACTTCAAGATCTTCCAGAACATCTACGCTACTTGTCATTCAGCTTCCTGAAGTCTAAAAATTAGTTAGAAATTATTCAGATTTAATACTCTAGTCATATCTAACTCTGTTGCAGTTATGGAGGTCCAAGTGTATAAACATACATTAAGCAACATCTTGTTATTGGCCCCTGCATTGGCATTTTAGGGAGTAGACTAAAATTTGACCCACTTTAGAGGCCTGCTCCATTTATAAAATACTCCCATTTCAGTAACTTAACTTATTATAGCTGGAAATATTATTTTCTCACAAAATGTAAAATTATCTCAAAATACAATGTGTTTGATTACAAGATTGTCTGAAAAATATTACATAAAAATAAACACTGATTAAAAACGCAAACTATAAGAAAAGTGTACCATGTTGGCACACCTGTTATGTATACGTTATGTATATCTACACAGCCTTTATCCCCTCATGCCACCCTCATACTCCATAAGAGCAGTATCAAATCCTTGCTTGATGTGTGGATATCCTAAATCTCAGGAATTTGAAATAAATAATTTCCCGAGTCTTTCCAGATCTACCACCCGGAGTGGTCATTGAATTTTTTTCTTGGTTTAGGTACTTATTAGGAAAAAGAAATCCACACTTTCCTAATATGTCTTAATTTTCCCCAAATTTTATATGTATTATTTCTACTAAGATATTAAATGCAAATTGTGATACGACCTAGAATTTTAAAAATAGATCCAAATGGGAGGACTGTAATGTTGGGATGAAGTAGTTTGTTACTATTGAGCAAGAAACCAAGCTAGAAGCTACTGATAATTCTTATTAATATTAGGCAATTCTGTAAATTGCTGATATTTTTGAAGAAGCTTATCTTCAAGTCTTAGGATTTCATGGTTGAAGCCTGTTTTATTTTGTTATCAGCCAACACCTCAGTGAATACTTCCTTATAACAAGTACATGGCTAATGATGGTGGATGTGAAGCCCAGTTTGAAATAATGTATCTTCATTTGTGGGACTGCTCTCTTGTCAGATAGGTAAGGCCACTTTTTTGTTGTTTTTACCTTGTTAATGTAGCTGGTGAGGAGTTACGTTAGATGGACAGGTGTTGTAACTTTTTTCATGATGACTGCCTTAGTAGAGTCTTAATATTGCTTTGCTCTGGGAGAATAGCTGTGGTTGAAGCTACTTGCTATTAATTAGACTCATGTCAACTGCACAGCACTGTTAAGGATGTGAAATCAAAATATATGGCTAATGATTAAATTAAAAATACAGTAAAACTGTCTTAGTCACATTTTTTATTGCCGGGACAGAATGGCCAGTATCTACAACTTTAAGGGAGAAAAGATTCATTTAGCTCACAATTTCTGAAAGGCTTGGTCCAGCTTGAAATGGTATAATCACAGGGAGGGGCCAGGGTTTGAGCTGGAGACAGAGCTCCTCACAGCATGGCAGAGCAGAGCCACGTCATAGGAAGGGCGGAACCAGCACGCACCCCTCTAGGTCAAACTTCAACCATCTGCTCCTTTCAGCCAATCAGCCAGCCTCTCAACAGTACATAGTATCCATAGGTATATGAGGATTTGAGAGATATTCCAGTCCCAAATCACAACAAAGATACACTGCCATTGGCTTCCTTCTAAGTACTCTCCCTTGATTTAAAAGGAATTATTCTACTAGTCTTGTCACTGTCTGAAGTATTTCTAGAAGATCTCTTAGCGTGCCTGTAAACATTGGTCATATTTTCTGAGCCAATTTGTGTCAAATGGAAACCTGAAAATGTGTCCTCATCCACGTTATTCACCAGATCAGCTACCATACAACTTCTAGTTCTTCACTAAAGTTAAAATGACAGTAAAAGGTAAACACTTTAACTTAGGACACTGAGACAACCAGCACAATTAAAGAAAGTTACAAGGGTTGGGGCATAACACAGCAGTTAGAGCACTTGCCTAGGAAGTGCAAGGCTCTGAGTTTGATTCCTCAGCATCACATAAATGGGACGTGGTGGCACACACCTATAATCCCAGCACTCGGGAGGCTGAGGCAGGAGGAATACCAAGAGTCTGAGGCCAGTCTGGGCTAAATAGCAGGTTCAGAATGTACCTAGACTACAGAGCAAGACCAGAACAACAACAACAAAAATAATTAGAAAAGAGGAGCTACAGAACTGCATCATAAAGTGTAAAGAACTACAGCAAACAAATTCAAACTGAGTAGAAAGAACACTTTGAGGGAAATCAATCACATTATATTTTATTTTTTTAAATTAATTATTTTATTTTAAAAAATTAACCATTCAATGTATTTTTGATAATACCTCAGAAACTAGACATGTATGAGTAAACGGTGAAAGAGAAAAACGTTAACTTTCTGTTATAACACCCTGTAGACCACTGGAGATGCACAAGCAACTGGAGGAAGGAATATCAACCTATGTACTATAAATGAGTAAACTGTTGTTTTTTGTAGTCTAATTAGATTGAAAATTGAATATAAATATTAGCACTAGTATTTTCTCTTGCTCACCCATGCCAGATTTGAACAGCCAATCCACTCAGGAGTCTATGAAAGTCTATGAAAAGTCTAAGTTACTTAGCTCTCTGCCCATCATCGTAGCAAATTTCTCTATGCCTTTTGCCACAGATGTTTTCCATCATAGAAAGCCTGTAATTCCATCATTAGAGGAGGATGATTGGAGCAGGCACTGAGCTCCGTCTGCCTCCATGGCTAATATGCAAATCTAGGAGTCTGTTATCCTTCATGTGTTCACTTACACATAGCAGTACCTTTTAAAATGTAATTTTTTTGAAGTTTGTGAGCTTGTGATGGAATATTGGATTATAGTACATATAGGCGCCTCCTTAAAAGAAAAATATAACCGATCACAGTTTATATTTTTCATGCCATTTTCAACTATTAGCATAATTAAAGTTTGAGTTTACATTTCATTTAAATTCAAAGTTTCCGGTGAATCACCTCTGAATACAAGCAACCATATATAACATTGGGGTTATGAATTCCTTTTTAAAGACCCACTTCTAGGGACTTTGACCTTTTTAGGACATTTCAAATTAGTCTAAGTAATATAAAATAATTATGATTCTTTATTTACCTGACTAGTTTTGTTAAATCTGTAATTTCTTTCTAACTTAATTAAGCTCACAGTGAAAGTTGAACAGCTTTTATTAAGTCAATCTGTGATCGAAGCACGCTCCTTCTTGGAGAGATAGGCCTTTGGGAACCATGAACACAAAACACTTACAAATTCTAACAAATTCTAGCGTTTTTGATTTTACAAGATTTCTTCTTATGGCTTTGTGATTTCTGTCAGAAAACAGACATCAGAATATTTTATTAAAATATTTACTTTAGGAAATATATATATATATATATATATATATATATATGATTTTTAAATAGTTTGAAACAATTTTGCAAGTATACTACAAAGAGCTATTTTTTAATTTACAAAAAATAAATATTAAATGCTTCTTTGAAGCATGTACATGTTACAGAATTCGAATGGCTACATTGAGATAATTACCTTTTTACCCCAGACTTATCTCTGGTAGTAATGACATTAATATAACTAATCATTGCTATTAACTATAGTTGCTTGTCATAGAATAGATCTCTTGATATTTTTCCTCTTTTCCAAAAGAAATTTTATGTCCTTTGGTTGGTATCTCCCTACCCCTCCTCCTTTCTTCCCCCTGTGGTACTGGGGAAACCAGGGCCTTCTATACGGTATCCAGGGGCTCTGCCACTGAGCTACATCCCGAGTCCTTTTTATTTTTCACTTTCAGACAAGGTCTCACTAAGTTACCTTGACTGGCTTCAACTTGTAACCCTTCTCCCTCAGCCTCCAAAGTAGCTGGAAATCTTGTTGGAGACCAACTAACTACAAATTCATGGGTTTATTTCATTTCTAGATTTATACTAAGTTCTATTGTTCTACATGTCTGTTTCTATGTCAGTACAATGTTATTTTTACTTCTATACCTTATAGTATTCTTTACAGGCTGGTAATAGGAAACTTCCACCTCTGTTTAAAGAACTATTTTTGACACGATGTTCCATCATCTTGAAAACTTTTGTACATATTTCCCATAAATTAGACATTGACTGAATTGTAGTCTATTTTTTTTACTCAGGAGTGAATGTAGACACAATATCATCATTTAACACTCAGGACCCAATTAACAGATTTTGACTATGTCCTTTATACTAAAAGAAGCCAACTCAGGCTTAAGTATTGCACTTATCAGGTTTCTTATTTGCTTGGCTAACGCTGCATGACAGCTAACAATAAAAATCAATGGGAATAACCAATTATTTTTTCCTCCACTAAGTTTCTTTAAACATCAGTTAAAAAATCTGTCCTACTATTAATGATCTCAAACTATAATGAAAACAAAGCACTTCTTTAAGTCTGGGAACTCTTGTACACAAAATCTCTTGGACTTCCATATCGCATTCTAGATTCAATTCATACTTCTGAAGCAATATTTTCAAAACAACATATATTTACTTTCTTTAAAAGATTTATAATTTTACCAATGTAGCAAGCTCGAAAGGTGGTTTTAGGTCTAAAACACCAGAATCAAAATTTTCAAAGACACACTGTTAATAAGGAATATAAGAGGCTGGAATAATAGATATAGCCATTTCTTACTGAAATCATCACCGTTTTCCCTGGATATTACTGAGCCCTCAACTTCAAAGGTGAAAAACTGTACGGAAGCTAAGGACAAAGAATTGCTTTCCCAAACTCCCTTTTTTCCTGAAATATCAAGACCTGTTTACAGCAGTGTCCAGCTCTGCTGGGAGTATAAATTCCCACTGTGTACCATACAAACCCCTGCTAAGTTCGCTCATCTTCCTTTAGCAGACAACATTGAAACTGGCACATGTGTGTGTGTGTGTGTGTGTGTGTGTGCACATGCTAATGCAAAGGACAGTAGCCAGATCCTGGGCAAGGATGGCTCCCAGGCTTTTTGAGCGAGGCAGTAGGGACATGAAATATCTTGCTGGCAAAGACACAGTGTCAGCTAGAGACTACTTTTTCCCTACTACTTCTTAATTAAGAGAAACACTGTCTCAAAGGCAGTCTCCATTTTTATTCATGAAGACAGAAAAAGATTCACTGAAATATTTTTTTTTCTTGGCAAAATTCACCTTCCTCCTGGCCTGAGAATGATTTTTATTTGGACTCTTACTTTATACAGAAAAATCATGGGTAAATCTCAGTAAAAAATAATAAGTATTTGCTTAGACTTCTCAAATTTAACCATATATCACCCATTTCTTCATGCATGAACTAGATTCCTAAGTTAAAAATATGTACAAGAATCAAGATTTTCTCAGCACCTTGATAATATACACTTTATTTATAGCAGGTATGTTTTTTGACTCCAGTAATAAGGCAGAAGTCATTTCTAGCACTGAAAGAAAAAAAAGACTATAAAATAAGAAATTTCCTAGATTCTGACTTTTGTAATTAATGATGAAATAGTAATCATGTTGGCTAGACGAAGAGCTCAAAGCCTATCTCCTTTCTCAGGACACTCTTGTATGGAACAGGCAGAAGCTCCACCTACAAGGACGCTCCGTTTAGAAGGCATCTACGTGGCAGGGGGGTGGTGCACCATTAAGTCTTACCTATTATCTTCCTGGAAAAAAAAAAAGCAGAGTGCACCTTAGTTCCACCTCCCTGTGTTTTCTGCAATCTATTTCTTTGGAACCGACTCTGTCTTCTATTATTTCACCATGCCTCTGCTGGATGCCGTTATGGAGACACATGTTTAAACAGCATTGCCTACATAGAAAACTACTTATTTTCATGCTGCCAGCCCTCTTAATTATAATATTGGCAGCCTCGACAGAAGCCAGCAGCTCAAGTTTTTGGTAGGACTATTTTTACACTTTTCTGTGTTGTTTACTTCTGATTAATGGGAAAAGAAGAGAAAAATCCCCTGTCTCTTCAACAGATAATGAATTTACCACTAGTTCATTATAGATTGTGTTTCCTGGCTTGCCAACTTCTTAATTCATGGTGCCCAAGAGCAGAAGGAAAGATTAGTTTATGTAAGATTAGAGTGACATTTGGACATTTTTCTTATGCAGATAGCAGTATAAAACATTTTAAAGAGGAGTGACTCTGAGCTATTTTCTCCCTTCATTTGATATGCTGAAGCAGAGCCAAGGCAATCTTCCATTCTCCAGTAGCTTTTACATCCAGCCAATTTCTAGATGCAGCAGGGCACCGGCTTTCCTACAAACACAGTTAGTTACTAACAGGTAAACAGGGAGGGTGTGCAGACTCCTAACTTGAACACATAACGATACATACCACAGAGCTTCAGCATGCGTTATGGGCAGCTTGTTGTCTTGATTCAGCTAAAGCTACGTAGTTTCCTACTTCATAGCTTCATTTTCTTAGTCTGTTCAGCATTGTTCACAAGATCACAGCATTTCAGGACTAGAAGAGGCGGCCTGAGAGATCTAACTCCTCCAGCCCACATCTGATATCAACACATTTCTGCTGTAACATCCTGAGCTGGGGCCTTCCTGTCTCCACTTCTTGGGGTGTGAATATACAACTTCATTACATGGAGGGACCTGGTGAAGCAGACCTGTAGTACTAAAACTCTGGAAGCCTGAGACAGAAAGATTGCATGCAAGTTCAAGCCCAGCCTGGGCACCTTAGCAGCTTGGTAAGATCCTGTCACAAAATCCTAATTAAAAATTGGGCTGGGAGTGTAGCTCAGTCTGAGGGCCCTAGGTTTGTTCCCCTGTACCACAGAACCACAGACACACATAGACACACACAGACACACACAGACACACACACACACACACACACACACACAAATAAACAACCCTCACTATGGTTTACATCCTCACATAAAGAATTACTCATTATAAGTGAGTCCTCGAGATTTGTCCCAAATGAATCAATTGGTAATTTACACATGACCAACCTAGATTGGTTCACAAGAGTCAAAGCCACTGAACCTGGACATTTTTCCGTGTGGTGAAAACACAGTTCTGTCTGGGCCTGCTCTATTCGCCAGCCCCTCCACTGCCAGACCTGCCTCTGCCACAGACTCCACAGGTGCAGCTGACCATTGCTTAGCTGAGGATACACCCACAGTATTACTTCCTGGAGTGCCAGTTTGTCTCAGTTTTTAAATTTAGACTAAAGGAAGAAAATCTTGCCACAGTACTTTGCAAAAAGACTTTTTGTCAAAAGAGACAATAGTATAGAAAATAAATTATAAATAACAAATTATAAATAGAAAACTTAAGGTCAGATTAGAATTTTAAAAAGATTGATGAAATAGATAAACCTCTGATAGATTTGATTAAAGAGATAAATCAAATGATATCAGATCATACAACAGAAATAAGGCAAGTTTTACGGGACAACCACTATCTAGCATGTCTGAAGTTCCAGATGACATGAATAAGTTCCTGGAAAAATATAAAATATCAGAATTGGTATAAGAAACAATAGAAAAAAATTAACAAAAATGCTAATATAACATATAGAAAGGAAACATTTTCACAAAAGCAGCCTCAGAGAGGTTTGCATCCATCCATCCATCCATCATCCATCCATTCATCCACCCAATTCACAATGGGAATGTAGGACATTGAGACAGCCACACACCACAATCAAAAAACACTACAAGGGGCCTGGGGCATAGCTCAGCAGTTAGAGTACTTTCTTAGCATGCACAGGCTTTGAGTTTGATTCCCTTAACATCACACGAGCCATGTGTGGTGGTGCACATTCAGGAGGCTGAAGCAGAAGGATTGCTGTGAGTTGGAGGCCAACATGGGTTACACTGTGAGTACAGTACCAGCTTGGACTACAGAGTGAGACCTGGTTCCAAAAAAAAAAAATAAATCATTGCAGTGAACATTTAAATTTCTGTACAACTAAAGCAAAAGGTTATTTGCCACAGTGTTTACTTTATGTAGCGAATAACTTTTTAAAAATATGAACAAGGGAGTTCATCATTTTGGACTGTCAAGAGGGACCAGTCATCAATCTTCTAAGGCTTATAAGGCCCCTGCTGGGGTTGCTGTACATTGGTAAGGCATCATCATCAATCTACTACTGTTAGGTTTTCTTTTCTTCTGTCCCTATCCAAGGACTTACGCACAATTCTATGCAGAGTTATGAGCAAAACTATGACGACGTGTCCAGAAAAACTAAAATCTTAAGGGTCCTCCTTGCCTTTTTCATAAATACTTTCCATTCCTATCCTTGGCTTTCCCAAAGAAGATATTGGTCTTTGACCATTAGTCTAAATCAAAATCCTTTACTGCAAAGCTTAATTTCTTTAGATTTGTTGAAGGATGAGAAAAAGAAAGAGAATATGCACTTATATATTCCTAACATATATTAAACAATTATTTATTTACCATATATTGTATTATTTATTATTTATGCATACGATATTCTGTTAATTCAAGGAAAAGGATTTGAAATGCTTTGGTTTGTGAGCATCTATGCTCAATATTTTTTCCCATTTTATTGATATGAGTAAGTGCAAAATTTAACATTTACAATGAGGTTGAGCATTTTGTGCACATACGTATCTTGTCAAGGTGACAAGGTCTTTCCCGCTCTCCTTTTGTCCCGACCCCTACCCAACCCCCTCCCCCCCTTCACTCTGTTTTTTTACTTTAAGTTCCATGAGATAGTTGTGATCTGGGTTTCTCATATCAGAGAGACCATTTGATGTTTCACCTTCTGCTTCTGACTCACTTCACTAAGCATGATGTTCTCAAGTTTCTTCCATTTGCCTCCAAAAGCCTCCAAGCTGTTGGACCAACAATAGTTGAAATATGGAAGATATCAAAATACCCATCAACAGACCAATGGATACACAAACTGTGGTATTTATACACAATGGAGTACTATGCATCTATGCTCAATATTTACCTAGCTTTATATTTGTAAGCCTTATTTTAAAACTTCCAACTTTGCATCAAAGTTGAAGGTATGTCATCATGTTTTGTGTTGGGAATCTGTGCAAATGATTCCACTTGCTAATGACAGTTCAAAACACAGAAAGGAATGCTTGTGTTACAGAAGGCACAGCCCTTCTCAGTCCTCCAGAAGCTTTCTAGTGGGGTTGCTATTTCATATAGTAACCCAGCTTCATTAAACACATTTGGAATCAACTCACCAAGAGAATATTGCATTTTATTTGCATTTATTGTAATTATCTATACTTAATCTGAAGTGAGTTTTAAAAATCCTTTCCTCAGCAAAACACACATTTCATGAAATGTCTATGCTTCTTACTTACCAGAGAAATAAAAGCCAGAATATAGCAGAAATGTGAAGTATAAAATATTTGAAATATCTCATTATAATCCATTCCAAAGTTCTATCACAACCATGCAGATGATAATAAAAGAACTGTAGGTACAGAAGAGGTACAACAGAACCCAGAGCTGGAATGAGAAAGTGAAGGACACAGGGGTCATACTTCTACAGGAAAGATCATATCAGGATTGTCACAGCGAAGTCAGTCAGTGTCTACCATATGATCTAGGGCAGTACTGTCTATATCACACTATCTTGCCAAAAGCAAAACTAAATAACTATAGTACTAAAGGCCAGAGAGAGCTGCCAAGCAATGAGGATACACAAATAGAGAGGGAACCATGGTACGGAAATACCAATTGTAGAAGAGCTCAGTCAAAAATAGAACCTACTTTATCAATGGCAGAAGATGGAAACCTGTGTGTGCAGAAAGTCTGACTTCATCTAAGAAATAACTGGGTGAAGTCCAAGGGATTCTCGGTGAATGGCACAAGACACCAGTGAGCTTCTTTGACCCTGGACAATGCAAGACAAGAGAGCCTTGGATGAAAGAAAACAGAGGTGCCTCTCTTAGAAACAACCAGGGATAGGGTTTGTTTATTGTTAGTGAGGGTTAGAACTCAACTATTTATCACTTTTAGTCTTGCATATTAATACAGGAGCTGTCTGCCTGAATGAACCTTTCACTTGTCTATACATTAAGCACTTTCTAATAGCTAAAAGTCACACAATGATTGCTTTCCCCTTATTTATTGCCTTCTCAGCTGCTCATCACTCAAACTCTTTCCTTGAACTATTGTAGTTTTATATTGACTATAATTAAAAATATGAACCTTCTATTACTTCTCTTTTCAAAGTGTATGAACATCATACAGCATTAATGTCAAATAACTAAAAAAACAAACAAAAAAGACACTGTCTAGAAACCTTAGCATAACTTCTTGCATTTTACTTAACAAACTGAAATCTGTTCATAAGTTTGTAGTTGGTAGCAGTATGGGTTAGGCAATTTTGAAACTGTTTTGTGGATTCTATAGGATAAAAACAAATAAATCAATACACTGATCTTCCCAGTAATGTGAGTTCTTGCTTTGGGAGAAGGTAGATATAGATACCAAATGGGGAAGGGTGTCAGAGAACTCTCTGGTGTTGGGTATGAATTAGTGTTATCTGGATGGACTCATGAATATACTCACAATCTCAATCTCTCTCTCTCTCTCTCTCTCTCTCTCTCTCTCTCTCTCTCTCTCTCTCTCTCTGTCTCTGTTACAAGCCAAAACAGTTGTGGTCTAAAAGCAAAGACATAAGTAATAATGCTCTTTTATAACATCCAGATTCTGAATTACTGCAAAGAAGAAGAGTCTAGAACATCTGTATCAAAACTCAAGAGGTGTCTAAAGACCAATATGGATATAAAAAAACTGTAGGTACAGACTTAAAACAATTTGTACTGGCCAAACTATTTTTAAAATAAAAATGCTAAATATAAATGAAAAATTAGTAATAGAGTTATAATTTGCAAACACAAATGCAATAATACATTAATAGATTTGGACAGGAATATAAATGGATCCTTAAGCTGACTGTTGGAGAATGAGATACTAACATGGTCTAAAAGCAGTGTACTACATTGTATTTGCTAATTACTCAGGGCAAAGCCCTCCCTTTCCCTCACAAGGGAGTAATATTTGACTAGATCAAACACAAGACTCACAAAGATTATGAAAGTTATGAGATGACCTGACATTTTGTGCCTGTTGAAGAGATAGAAGGTGAAGTGCATACGACTCAGGGAATATTCTTGCCACACATAGTTAAAGTGAATACAACCATGAAGGGAAATATCAGGAGAAATCAAGATTGTGGGACATTCTAAAAGAGAACTGGCCTGAAGTCTTCAAAAATGTAAGAGTCACAAAAGAAGTGACAGAGAGCTGCAGATTCCAGCATCGAGAAACAAGATATAGGCTGACATGAGCAGACAGCCAAATGCAAAAGGCAATCATTGCTTTGTCATGGACAAGGAAACCAGAAAGTCCACAAGGGACATACAGGAAGCACTGCAGGCTGCAGTAACATACACGTGGGCTATACACTAAGTTTTACCATGAATCAACTTTTAAGTCCCTTGGTCACCATAGAAAAGGTATGATGATTGAGAAAAAACTGCTTATACTTCAGAGATAGGTTGTGAAATATCACTGGGGAAAACTTGTATAATATCTGTTACTTAATTCCAAGGATATCATGCAAATACACATAGACACTCATACCCACACATCTACCCTTCACACACTTGTGCACATTAGTCTCATATTTATGTGTGGGAGGGTAGAGATCTGTGTGCTAGAAGGAGACTAACTGGATCGAAATATAAAGACACTGAGTCATTTTGAGATAAGGCATTTGTTCTCCCTGACTTCTTATCTTTTCACATTTCAATATACATTTTTTCTTTATATTTCAAAGAAAAACAGAGAAGAGTCTTTGCTGGAGAGAAAAAAGCACAGGAAAATATCCAGAAATTTCTATTGACTGAATTCAAGAAATGACTTCCAGTGTGCCAGCCCTCTGGCCAACTGGATTTTCACATTTCAACTCATGCTTCATAGTCTCATTTTTGTACTCTCAGGAGAAGTCAACCATCAGCTGTTGAACCCAGAGTGTCTTTCCAATGCTTATGAAAGTAGAAACTGTGTGCCAGGTACAGAGGATCAAAATGAGCTACTAAAGTCATCCAGAGCAAGTAGCCAAGACAGTATCAAAGACCTATGAATCTCAGCCAGTTTTCTGACTTTAAAGCCAAATTGTTTATCTCAATTCGACACCTTCAATATTGTTGTCTCCAAACATATTATACTAACACAAAACATATTTCCACACTGAAAAATGTAAACAAACAATGTGAAAAACTGAAGAATATCTACAACCTTCAATAGCCTTTGGCATTCAAAATCTACTTATAAATTCAACTCTACGCTAATATATTAAGGTAACATTCTTATGGATCAAGTCTCTTCATGTGGAAAATGATATCCCAGTCCAATTTTTTGAGAGGATTTTCTGTGAAACGGAGGAAGTTTTAGAACATTTGTATTTATTAATTCACCAAGTTTTTCACTGATTTTACTTAAAATTTTCACATAATTTCTGAAGATTCTCATCTCAATATTACTCATAAAATACAGAAGAAAAATTTTTAGTCACAAAGGAACTGAAGTTTTTGTTTACCTTAGTTGACCCAACACAACAATCTCAGAAGACTCTGCCATCACTTATACACAAACTTGCATTGGTTCTACATCTGTTTTGCCCTGAATTTCAAGCAGCTTGTGGACTGAATCTGGTCTTTCCTCACATTTAAGACAATATCCTGCTAATACTGCCTCTCAGAGATTTGACTGATTGCATGCTTTAAAATAAATAAAAGCCCAACAGCCTTAAAAAAATACTACAGTAAACCACATTTTTTTTTTTTTTGGCAAATAAGCTAACAGAGTTTAAATGGATGAAATGAAAGGGTGCTTTATGGACTGACCATTTCTATATATTATGATATAGGAAATACCATATCTTTGTTGAGAAGAGACTACATTTAGAAGTACTCTGACTTAAAAGAATGCTTAAAGGTCATCAAGCCTGATTACATTCTATTCATCACTATAAAATGCAGTCAAGTGCAAATTATCACTGAACAAATTATGAATGATTCATTCATAGCAGATTTTTCATTAGAAGTTAATGTCTCCTTTCCCATAAAGTCAACATTTTGATCCAGGATGCTGTTTATTAGAATTTATACTACTAAATAAAATATGCAAAAAGAATCATTTTAGATGTCTCATATCAGTTGCATTACCCACTCCCTAAAAATGAACATGTCACTGTGGTTAAGGCAGGGAGATAAGAGAGTAGCTCACATATGATAGGACTGGTTAGAGTATGTTGATCTGTGTGTTTGTGTCTACATATCCAGTTATTATCACTGATCATTGATTTATGTGTGGAAGTCCATTCCGTGTGAATATTTCTTTTGGTTAAATTAATGGCTCTTTGAAATGCCCCAAGACTGGTAACTAACATATTAGTCATTATCAAATATTCAAGTGAGAGCTCAGATATTTCCTAAGAGTTAGCTGAGAGAAAACTTTCAGAAAGACAAGAGCTTACACAGCGACGTGTCAAAATCAGCAGTGGCAAGTGGCCAGAAAATCATACAAATTTAGTAAAAAAGTCACCTATGAGGAGCCCATGGGGGTCAGAAAGGCTCAAGATACAGACAGGATATAGATAAAAGTTGATATCTGGGACAGATTCCCACAGTTTAATCTGTGGATAATTTTACTAAGGTAAAAAAAAAACATTGATTAAGTTTGAAATATACTCTTCAAACTTTTTTCTATGAAAAATTAATAGATGTTTTACTTTACCTCTCCATAAAAAGTTACTTTGCAATTTCTGGGGCCACTGCCACTCACCACACTCTAAATGTTATAGGCAGAAATTCAGAAAAATAAGAACCCCATGCTTCTCCACCCTTCAGCAAATGTCATGACTGTCACATTGCCCTGGAGCTGAGGTATAGGCACATGTCCTAGAGAAAATAATCATCAAACATTTCAATTTACTTTCAAAATCTATTTTGAAGAGGATAATTTGATCAATATACTTCAGGCCATATATGGACATGGTGGTCTGTGACTTATTTAATTGGAAAGATCGTGAGCAGTCTATTGATCACAGCATCAAAACAACTCCTGCTTATGCACTCTGAATCTCACTCAGTTAATGTCAGATAGGGTTGATCAATTGCTGCATCATAATTCTGGCATGAATCAGTTCTCTAGAAAATGAGAAGTTATCATTTAGATATATGTAAAAAAAAAAAGCCCATTTCCTTGCTTCGCTGCCTCTCTGTCATATTCTCTCTCATCTGATAACCATCTAATCTGATAACCATTCACCAAGTCTGAAGCAGAGCACAAGATGTTCATTAGTTCATGTACATAGTGATGCTCCACATTTAGACTGAGCATGTGCTCTGTGCCCCCCAGTATCATACATCACTCCAGATCCAAAGATGAAACAGCTTCATGCAAGACGCTTGCAAGTCTTACCAGGCAGAGATTGGGAAATACAGAGCACCAATTCCTTTTAACAAGTGGGACTGCACAGATACGTACAGTCATTGAAGGAGTGAAGATGGGTGGAGAAGACAGACGAGATCTGAGCAGTGTCATGGTTGAAATGTGAGTAATGTTGAAAAGTAAGATGATATTGGACTGTAGAGATTAAAGACTGACAAACTCCAGGTGTTTACTCTGCATATATAAAGACGGCACTGAAGGATATTTCAGGGAACTGAGTGACAGTATCTATTCTAAAATTCATAAGATAACACAATAGAAGGCAGAGTTTCAGTTCAATGAAGTATGTTTTTTATCAATCTATCCAGAATAGTTTCTGAGTAGCACATAAAAATGTAAATCACTGTGGGAAAGAAGCTATAATTCATGATGGCATACAAACTCCTTTAAATCACAAACACAATACAGGCAAAGAAAAGGCATCCTAAAATTGGAAGGGAGAGAAGATATTGTTTATAATATGTAATGAAGAATGGTTTTAAATTTCTGTATGTTGAGAGGTGCCACATGTAATGATTTTGTGCATAAATGGTTTTCATCAGGCAATTTTACCGAAAATTTTGTGACTTTAAGTAAGAGTGATAACCAGGAAGTCACTTGAGTTTACCATCTAGTGGGCTTAGTTCCTCACCTAGCTCTTGATGTACTATACAACCATCCACATCGTAGCTTTTCCCTTGCGCGTAGGATGTGTGAAACAGAGAGAATGTAAAATTGACTAAGGATGTGGAGAAAACCTGGATAATATCTCTCAACAAACTCCCCAGCAGCTCCCACACCTTCTTTTCTGTCCCACCAGAGTTCTTGGGACTGTCTGCATCTTTTGGTTTCTCTATCAATTGCAACTAAATACCCTCACACCAATGTCATTCCACATGGGCAAAGGCTCCCGAAAGGGGTCCCCCACACACTGCATCCTCTCTGCAGCCAGGCTGGCTCCAAAGTACTTATCTCCATGTGCGAGGCAGAAAGGCTGAACTGAGAGTTAGTGCAACGTACATTTCTCTGTCACCCAAATAAGAACTACCTGGAATACAGGCATTTTATAGTATGAAATGAGATTAACAGAGTTAGGGACAGGGAGAGTGCGGGAGAGCCAATAATGGGAAGAGGAAGGGATTGAAATGTTGATGTGATATATACATGTACTCTCTCTCTCTCTCTCTCTCATATATATATATATATATATATATATATATATATATATATATATATATATAAACAACTCCATAAATATGATTTCAAAGATTTTCTTTAACCAGGTGCTGTGCATACTGATGGGTCCAAGAAAAAGGTCCTTTTTATCTTCTTGGAACGCTTCCTCTGGGAGGAAGTAAAGACCAACAGTTAGGAGAAAATACAGACATCCCAAAGCACAGTAGGATGTACTCAGAAATCCTGATATTGGCACAATGTCTGTAAGATTTTCAGTCTACGAGCTTGGGGAGAGTACTGTGGATATAAGCTCTGGGCCTGTGCTGTATCAAGATGGTTGGAAGGTCTGTTGTGCACTTGGTCATTTTCTCTAAAAAATAAACCAAACCTTCTACACTCTGCTCTTGATGTTCTGTACACAATTCTCAAATTATTTTACCCAGAATCTTTTGACACCTGGATTTTGCCAGTTCCAGGCCACAGGGTGCAGGAGTTCAGGATGCAAAAGGCAAATGGAAACTTCCCAGCCCCTGGATGCTTGCTGTTTATGTCGACAACCTCGCATCAACGGAACTACCCAGGTAGATACATTTCATACCAGAGGTAGCTGTTGCTTCTGCTTCTGACTCCTGTTGGCAATCCCAGAACCAGTTCCTCTTGGCCCTCTGAGGCCAACCTACTCTTCAAGTAAGAAGGCAGAGAAGAGAGAAGAGCTTTTTTTCCTAGTAGGAAAACATCAGAGAGATTTGAGAACTGCAAAACAAGTTAGTTTGTCTACATCTATTGAGACGATTTCCTCTAAGACTCAGGGTCTAATGTCTTGCCAGTCAATGTCCTAAGTTTAACACTAAAGCCTTCAATAGTCTGTGAACTGAGCTGTAGTTCTGTAGCCTGCTGTACTTTCATAACATTTCCCCCTAATATTTATTAGTATGTGTATGAGATACACAATTGTTACATTGAGCTTGAGGATTTTGTGCACGTATATGTCATGTCAACATTACAATCCCTTCCCTCCTCAGTGGACCTCCAGCTCCCTCCCTTATCCCCACCCAACTCCCTTTATCACACCCATTTGGTTCTATGAAATGCCTACTTTCTGGGTTTCTCATATTAAAGAAACCGTGTGATCTTTTACCTTCTGAGTTAGACTCACTTCATTAAACATGGTGGTCTCAATTTGAGTTCATTTACCTACAAAAGCCTCAAATTTATCTGTCTGTAGAAAGGAGCACTTCATTGTAAACATATACCACATTTTTGGCATCCACGGGTCTGCTCATAGATATTATGACATTTTCCACAGTTGAGCTATTGTTAGTTCTGGTGCTACATATAAGGGTACACATGTATCAGATCTGATGTTCCACAACCCAATCCCACAGCTAGACGAGGAAAGAACAATTTAAAATAATTCATTTATTCTTTAAGGACAACACAGAGGTTCTTTGGCATTTTGGACATATCCAGAGCTTGGGGCTTTCTCTCAGCTTCCCAGCCACTTGACCCCACAGTTCTCATCATCATCCCCACCACCATGAGTAAATATCGCAAAGACCTGGTCATTAAGCATTTCTTCTTGGTCAGTACTGGTATATACTCCATTAAGTCTTCCACAAAAAGCCTTGTTCTACTCAAGAGAATGACTGTGAACTGGAGTAAGGGAAATGTACACTTCTGGTGGGGAACACTGGCTCTCAACTGAAATCAATTTGTGATCTTCAAAATGCCCTTTGGTCACCAAGGTGAAGGTATATGGCAGCAAGAAGATAGATCAATATCAATGAAGTCTATTTCACAATGGTTTCAGAGGGTCTAGAAAACAATAATTTGACTATTTCTTCAGTTCAGTTCCTGAGTGGTCTGGAAGAGACACATTTAGCAACTAGAAGAATCCTTCCATGTCTTTCTATTCTGTGGTTTGAGAGATCTTAAGATACACACACACACACACACACACACACACACACGAAGAAGCTCCTAAAATATATCTTTTATGCTAAGTGACATTGATATCTTTGGGAAAATGGCAAAAATTAGCATTTCTATCAATGACTTAAAATAAGCCAGATTTTCTGACTTTATTAAACATGTATTTAACTCATTTAGTTGATAAATACACAAAACAATTGGATATGGAAATTATTATAAATCACCATAAATTTATTCAGGTTGTGATTTGCTGTTCCAGATATGATATCTTCACTGGGACACGCAGATACATGTTTAGGTATCTCATTTAAACTTTTTGATCACACAAATTATTTTTATACCGATTTTCAAAGACAATCAGAAGCCATTTCCTTTTCTCAGTAGGACCTGTATAATACCTTCACTTTTCACTGGGCTATGCTAACTCTGCACTCTGTATTTCATAGTTACACTGGCAGAAGTCTTGGTCATCTTTATTGCAAACTGACTTACTGATGGTAGGTACTTATTAGCTCAAATGAGCAAAAAACCCCCACACCTTAAATATTAAAACTGTGACATACATGCAGGCTGGTGGACTGCAAAGGTCATGACAACGTTGGGGCCATAATGATAATGAGATCTTTAGGGTTTGATGGTTCTGAGCATGTCAGGATAGGCTCTTTAATATAAAACACAAAGCTGCTGTGATGAATTTTGGAACGCTTACCACTAAATAGGAAACATAGGACACATAATACCTGGTGGGCCTCTTTGGATTTGTATTATACTTGTGCAATATCTCTTCATCAAGAAATATCTGTTATCTGTTTATCAAAAAATCTTTAAGACCAGTTTTGATTAAGGCTCTAGCAAGAGAAGATAGCAACAGTTCAAGACTGCATTGAAAGTTGCATTGTCACTGGGATTTTTGACACAATAAAGTCAATTATACTTCATGTCTGTGACAAATAGAGTTACTATTGTGTCTTCCTGCTAAGTCCTGACACAGAATAGGACCTGGCCAGATGCATATCAAGAGATAATGTGAATGAGGATCAGGGAGGGAAATACAGGGATGGACAGGCTCAAAATACATTAGATGTATACATGAAAATGTCACAGTATTATATGCGAAAAGAAAAAATATTGAAAATGGTGAAAAGAAACAGACCAACTGACATGATTGGCTGATCACAGACTGAATGAGATCTGATTTGTTCAATCCACACTTTTGGACTCATAGTGGAGAAACACGTGGTCAAATGCTAGAGGAGGAAGCACACAGGTTGTATTTACAGATAATTCAGTACAACCTACTGTCACTAATATAATGACTAATATTTTGCCTAAATGGCCAAGAACTTAGAAAGGATGAGACTAGGGAGATGAAAATAAAGCATTCGGTGGAATTTTCAAAACTGGGCTTGGAGTGTATGGGCATCTGTGCTCCATACAAAGGTTCAAGAATGAGAGTGCACTAAAGAAGGCTGTCAACACTGATTTCAACAAGACAACTCGTCCGAGGATGCCATGAAGCCTCCTTCTTCAGCTATACCTTGGTGCTTGCCTAGTACATAGAACACCACAGGCAAGAAACAGCTGTGTACATATCACTCCCCTCACCAAGCTGACCTGGCTGCACACACCTCTGAGTGCTCATCTGTCCACAGCAACCAGAAGCATGGATAACTGTGCAATTCCCCACAAGAGCCTCATAGGAGCAGGCCTCTTACTGTGGACATTTATGTTACAGAGGGTACAACAATTTGTTCTCATTGGAAAACATCCTGGTTAAGAATTTAGCTCTCTTGTCCTCTGTATCTCTCTAACAGCACAATCATCTACAGATTTGTGAAACGTCTTCACTATATGGTACTTGCATCCACTGTTTGTGAACAATGAACTCATTCCACTACAAAGAGAGTATGTCAATAGACTAATGTCCTTTCCTTTTTTTTTTTTTTTTTTCATCTTAGCAAGTCTCTCAAAGCAGCGACTGGTAGAGTGCTGAGTGACCTAGGAAAGTCCCCATTGTGCACCAATGAGGGCAACAGTCAAACAGCCTGGGGACCTTTCTATCTGCGCTCTGATAAATGCACTGAACCACCAATGTATGATGTCCCTTCTCTTGAAGACAAAAAAAGAAGTGTGTGACAAATCAAGTGTGGAAGGGGCACTGGCTATTTTCACTAGTACACCTAGTAGCCGTGCCACAGAATGTTTAATTTCCACTTTCTTGGCTCTGAGCCCTGGTGGTTTAGCTGTTCCAGTAGTCAAGAGGGCAAAGTTTCCACTGCCAGACACAAAGGCAATTCCATTTACAAAACATTTGAGATGCTGGGGCTGGAAGAATAGCACCGAGATGAGAGCTCTTGCCTTTCAAGTGCAAGGCTCGGAGTTTGATTCCCCAGCACTACATAAGTAGGGTATGGGGCACATGCCTATTTTCCCAGTACTTAAAAGGCTGAGGCAGGAGGACTGCCAAAAATTCTAGGCCAGCAAGGGCTACATAGTGAGCTCAGGACTAGGAAGGACCACAGAGTGAAATTCTGTCTTAAGAAAAGAAACGAACAAAAACAGTTCAGATGCTACATGGTCATTTGAGTTTCTTGAACAGTGAAGCATCAGGGGATGCTGCGTTGGCTGGAGTACTGGACTCAATTACTGAGTGAGACTGAGTTGTTACTACACACTGAGGACAGGGAGAATGAGAGGAAACTATACACAGTGGGCTCCTGCAGAACCCGGCGTACTTCCATGCTTACCAGTACAAGTTCATGAAAATTATGAAAACTCAATATTAGGTTACTGAGTATTTAGCATGTTTTGGAATGAAGATTTAGATTATTTTATATAATTATACATTACATTAATTAACTATTTGGTTAATTAATTTTGAGACAGGGTCTTGCTGTGCAGTCCAGGCTGGTCCTCAACTCACTATGTTACTGGCCCTGAACTCAGAGATCCTTCTGCCTCAACCTCATGAGTGCTGAGATTACAGGGGTGTACCACCATGCCCAGCTTATGTGGTGCTGGGGAAATGACCTCAGGGCCTCGAGCTTGCTAGGCAAGTGCTTCTACCTCTGAGTCATGTCTGAGGAAAAAGATAACACTGAATGAGTCACAGAAAGAGAAGTTATAAAGAATCTAAATCCTTCCTCCTAGTTATATTAATATAGTGTAAATACATGTGTATATAAAATAACTGTGTTTTTCCTTTTTCCTTATATTCCTTAGTTATCTTATAGGTGTGTGTTTTTTGAGGTCAACTTTATACCTTGATTTATATTGTAGGATAAATTCTATTGCAATTAAGAATAAAGGAAGCTGGGCTTGGTGGTCTGTAATCCCAGCATTCTGGGAGGAGACTGAGGCAGGAATATCACAAGTTCTAGTCCAGCCTGGACAAGTTAGCAATTTAGCAAGACCATGTCTCAAAACAAACAAACAAAAAATAAATAAAAATAGTTAGGGATGTAGCTCAGTGTGAAGGCTTTGTGTTCAATCACCAATATTAATACAACACACACACACACACACACACACACACACACACATTAAATGAAAAGAGAAGTTAACAGTTCTAAAAAAGGACAGCATGATTGTTGGAGCTTGTGTCCTGCATTTTTTATGAGAAACTAGGACAGTCTTTGTGGGAATCTGTTGCTTCTTATTAGGCATATACATGCAGTAGTCGCTGTTGTGAAAAAAGAGTTCAAATACACGTCAAAGGCACATATGCCTTCTTAAAGATAGCATGGCAAAATTAACTCTTGTTCCCTCACACCCGAATCCATCTTCATTCCATTCTGTGATGCACTGGCTCAGACTTGGCATTACTTGGCCTCTTCTCCTTGCTGGCTTCTCGTGAGATTCTACCAAAAGAAGGCAGTACTGGCCTAATAGAAAAGTAGCGGAAGAAAGAAGCACCTTCTTCTTCCTGCCTAAACACCATGCCAGCAGCTGGACAGACCCTCAGCTACACTCCTTATGCCCCTGAAAATCCAAACCCCAGTGATGGGTCACCAGTGAACTTCGCTCCATGACAAACCTGCTCGCTTTTCCTCTGACCCCTGGCACTGGGTGGCAGCATCTTGACATCATTGGCTCCTGACTTCCTCAGTTTCACTTTTACCTTTCTATACTCCATCACTATGCGACCTGTAACCAGCTTTCTAAAACTCTTCATCAAAACCCAGTGGGCTTCTTTTTTACCTGACTGGAAAAGGGACAGAATAGGGCTTAAAGAAGGCAGATAGAGAAGTCATAGGCCCAGTTAAGTACAAAGCAGTGAAGAATCTAAACTAGAGTGAATAACAATGGGCCTTATGTGGAAAAAAAATAGAACTGGAATACTGATCTGAAGTATAACTAATGATGATCTTCAGTTGTGTGACTGGGTGGATGAGGTCCAAAGGCTGAGGCTATGAGTGTGGCCACAGAACACATGAAATGTGCGGTGTTTTAGAAAAGCCCGAGTGAAAATTTGGCACAGCATCAACTTACTAGGTCTAAGTCCTATAGGATTAAAAATAAAGATTTAGGAGCATATCCATCCATTCAACTTTGAGGGAATATGAGACAACCAGAGAGCAGAGGGGTGGAGGGCAAGATAGCACATGAAAGAACTGGAGGGACATTTATTTCTAGAAGGCCAAGGAGAGAAAGAGTCTGGGAGAAAAATGCCCAGTCTTAGCCAGAAAAGAATAAATGAGAAGGAATGGATTCCCTCAGAAAAGTGTCAGGCAAGTTACGAAAATCACAGGAGGGGGACCCTTAAGAGAAGTGAAGGGTCACTTGTGTCAACTGCCAGCACAGGGAAGCCCGAATGGCGTCAAGTATGATTATTATAGAAAGTGAGTAATTCTGCAAAATGCTACCTTCCAACCTGCCAGCTGTCCTGTGGGAATGTGACACATCAGTTCTGATTTAATAAGAATGACACCAACAGTTAGCAAACATAGAAACAGGAACAACGCTGCCAACATCGTGTAGCACATCCCTAAATACAGCTGAGAGAGGCTGTCTCAACATGTTTCTTATTCCAGTCCCAAGAAGTCTATGCATAAGTGCATGCGAGTTTTTGGATGATGCCTTGCCTCAGGAGCAGGGCATCTCTGCTTCTGCTCTCAGGAAACACAGCTTTAGATTTTTTTCTTTTTCACTTCTTCACTGGTGCTATATTTTATTGTATTTGTTGCAATCTGTAAATGTTTCTCATCTCTTTCTTTACTGGTGACAATATCTTTTTCCTATAAAACATTTAAAGTAAAAGATAGCAAAAAGATTAAAATGGTTTCTGTTTCAGGAATTCTTCTGGGAAGTGAGAAGAAAAGAGCGGGAAACAACTGCCCCTCGGGTCATTTGGGCAAAAGAGCCAACACCTGCTTGACAGTTTTCTGCTGCTGTGACAAAATACCTGAGACAAACAATATAAGGGAGGAAAGATTCATTTTGAATCATGGTTTAAAAGGTTTCATCTCTCTCTTCACGGTATTCAGAGGGGGTGGAAGGAGAGGGAGAGAGAAAGGAAAAGAGGGAGGGAGAGAGAGAGAGAAAGAGAGAGAGAGAGAGAGAGAGAGAGAGAGAGAGACAGAGACAGAGACAGAGACAGAGAGAGAATGCAAAAGGAAAGTTACAGAGAAACTATACCCTTCAAATGTATGCCTCCAGTGACCTACTTAGTCCCCCTAGGCTCTTCTTCCTACTTCCACCAGCTCCCAGTACTACCACCAACTGGAGGCCAGGCCTTCAATATATTCTGGACCCAAACTATAAAAATCTGTTCTGTTTGTCTTTCCTCAGTCAACTATTCACAGCTTCTCATTTACACACAGAAATGTAGCAAGTGTGATACATCTTCTGTTTTCAGTTATGACCACTGTCAAAGCCATGAAAGATCACGTAATCGAACATGGTATTTTGGGTGGTCATTTTCCAAAACAGCCACGACCTTCACCCAGGATGTGGCAGGTACTCCATAAGTGTTTGGTGAATAAAGGTGCGAAAGTCTACATTAGGCTGCAAGGCAGCTCTAGTCTAGGTATATGGCCCTTTTACAGTTTGGGATGAGCTACTATATTTAAAGCATTGGTAGAGCACTGTCAGAGATACCACCTGCTATGAAGACAGAGCTTATTAGATACAGATGACTTGTCATCACTAGGAATAGCTTCAGAGATTAGCCGCAACAGACGCAGAGGGCTGGAGATCATGATACCTGATACAGCATCACCTTTTATGAACTATGGACACCAAGCTGATTAGCATAAGTGTATTCTGACTGCACAGTGGGAGACTGAGATAGAAACAGCAGTTTCTGCCATGCACTTTATCATCTGTACAAATACAAAGACCTAGACACAGGCTTCTTACTCTCACTCCTAAATGGGAAGAAGTGCTAAATGCATTGTCCTGCTTGTGAACACACTGCTAGGGTTAGGGTTTGGTCCTCAGCATATGGCAATTTCTGAATAATTTCACCAAGTTTCTTTAAAATAAAATGATGATTAGATATATTGAAATTCATTTTAAAGTCTTTGTCATGGTTTAAATTTAAATATACTCCCCCTCCCCTAGCATCTCACATGTCTGGAAGACAATTGCATCACTGGGGCGCTCCACTCACCACTGGATTAACCCACCGATGGTTTCTTATGCTGTTAGAAGGGAGGGGCTGGTTGGGGGATGGGTTTCTGGGGATGGCCTGCAAGGGTGTGTTCTTGTACTTATCCCCTCTCCTCCCCTCTCTCTCTACTTCCTGGCTACAGTGAATGAGAGGATATCCTCTGCCAGGCCCTTCTCCTATGACCACCAACCATATATAGACTGAGACCCTGAATTGTGAGCTAAAATATACCTTGCTTCTTTTAAGTTGTGAATGTTCCGTATTGTGTCCCAGTAAAGAGAAAGTGGCAAAGATAGTTTTCAAAGATCTTATGGATGCCTACGGTAGATTTAATTAGTTGAGACTAATTTTAAAGCCCTGCTTCACTTAATTTTTGCATCGTTAAGGAAAACAACAGGTTATAAAACCAAGGGTGCCATGGCTCATTCTGGAATGGCAAAATTAAGTATTTCCAAAATTTTCTCATTGGAGAATTAAGTATATATGTTAGGTGGATTTCTCTGTTATCTTAAGAATATTTCATTCACTTCCGAATTTTAATTTAACTCTAGTTCAAACAAGCTACCAAATGTTTATTTCTTCTGAGCTTTTGCATCTACCATTGGTCCAAGTTGAGCTAAAACTCAACATTTTTTGTATCTACCTAAGAAGTGTCTGTCTTCCGTGCAGCAATATCTATCCCGTGAGCAGTCTTCTTTTTGTTTAAAATTTAAATCAACTTTCTGTTTTCTTCTAATAGGTAGGAGCATTTCTTGACCTAAAATATTCCTCTATTACAGTTTCAACTTTTCTGCTTTTTTCTTTGATCGATACTTCACATAACTTCAGTTAACTGTAGGCTGCTTGTAATACACACTTTGACACAATGTATTTAATTATTGAAATTGAAACTAGATAGTATTTGCATCAATGTTGGTGTCATGCTGAATTATAAGCTCTGAATTCATTTTCATTTTCCATTATCCACTTCGAAAACCAATGCAATGGATACTTGTTTAAAGTTTGAAAGACTTCATGACATCCATTGAAATAACTGTCAGATAATATCAGTGCACTGTGCAACAAAATCAATTTTACAACGTTCATACTCAGTTGCAAAGGCAAGATGCGCTGCTTCTTCAACTACCTGCCTGGCGCAGTCAATGCCAGATGACTTGTCTCACAGTCAAACCACATCAGGCCTGTACCTAAAACGCGTCAATCTACCGACTTGGTTTTTACTTTCAAAACATGACCCACTGCATTACTGTCTAGCAGAAAGGATTAAAGGTGGGAAAGAAGAGTTTACAAAAGCATATTTGAAGAAATTTGAAAACCTGAAGCCTCCCAAATCTATAGACCCTTCAAAATCATACTCATTCCCTAATAACTGTGTTACCCTAGAGGTCACTGAAGAAGTGAGCACCAGGGGACATGGTTTGACATACTAGGTATGGCCAAAATGAGTCAGGTGGTGGGACAACTGAAATAGTAACTTTGGAAAGGAACTTTAAAATAAAGGATGCATTGTGAATGTAGCCTTCTTAGAGAAATTTTCAAATTCAAAAATTTACATAGAAATGATAATAAATGCCCTTTACTTTGAATAAATTATTATACTTGCAACTATTTCAATAAACAAAAAGAAAATTAAGAAAGTTATTTGTTCACTTTGGGCGTCTAGGTCTATATGGATCCCACGGTCCTTGACAATTGCCACTCGTGGAAGCCTTAAAATCCTGGCTGAATTCCTCTCATTCTTTGTACTCTCACTACAGCAGACTTCTTTCGGTTCTCCAAAGTCTCACATTATTTTACATACTGTTTCTTCTGCATGTGTTTCAATTTCTGGCTCTCAGTTCACCTTCTCCTGTTCAGAAATATTATTGAACTGAAGTGTCCCATGATCAGTGAGACCTCATGCTGCCAAAGCTCCTGTGGGTTCCTTGCATTGAGCTCCTTCAGAGTCTTTGGCTTCTAACACCTGCTTTCCTCTAGTAGTGACTGACCATGTCCAGTGCTACTGTATGTGAGCCTCATGTGGCTTTTCTCCTCACACTGATGTTGCTGGCACCTTGAGCACAACCCACTCAGAGCAGGATATAAATACATGCTAAGTTAGTCAATTAAACTCTGAAGTGGACAATGATAGTCTTCACAATATCACTGCATATGTATGTGTTTTCTAGACGTGTGCAACTTGAAAATATACTATAATTGACTATAGATAATGCATCGACAGTTCAGGCAAGCAACAAATTTTCACGGCATAAAAGCAACACTTAAGCTGGACATGCAAAGATGGGGGTGGGGAGGGACCGACAGCAAACAGATCATAGTGTTTAGCGGTAAAAAGTGAGATAGTCAAGGAAAGAGGAGAAGCATAGAAGGCCTCTGTAAGCCAGAGCAGCAGCTGACTCTATCATCATCTCATAACATACTGTGGGAAAGAAGGAAAAATTGCATTACTTTAACATATGTGTATTTTTACTACATATATTCTAAATGAGAAAAGTATTCTAAGGATTTAAAAAACAATTGAAGCGATTTTCAAGTATTCCCTGCTGGGTCTGAATGCCTGTGATCCCATTCATATTTTTAACCCCAATCTCCAATGTTAAGAGATCAGGCCTTTATGAGATCATGAGGTCCAGAAGGAAGAACCCTCATGAATACGAGAAGAACTCTGATGAAAGAGGCCCCAGAGCTGAACTTTGACACTCTCATCACATGAGAACACAATGAGAAGACACCTCCATGAGGAGCTCCTCAGCTGACTCCAGTTTGTGGGACTTGGTCTTGTACTTCCGGCCTCAAGAACTGTGAGGAATTAACTTCTTTTGTCTTTAAGTACATTTGGAAAAAATTTTCTCTATATCACATTATCTTGAAGATAAAACAGCTAGATTTACAAATTTACATTTTTAAGAATAGAGAAATTTAAAATTCACTAATTAAAGGAAGAGAAAATTATGACCTGCTGAGAATGAAGGGGATTAGATTGAGGAGAACTAAAAGCATATGCCAGTCAGCTCTTGAAAACACGAATACACAATTCTCCTAACCCTATCTACATGTGACTGTGCATGTGGTCATCTGCACCAAGGGGGGAGTCCATGAGTTCATACACAGGAACCTTATACTTTACCAATTGTCTTCACAACTCTGCTGCTAAATTGTTCCATAAACATATTTCACACCTCCACGTTTCTCTTTTGCCTTTAACTATTCCCTAAATATAAGTATCTTCTTTGAGGTCAAACTAACTCATTCTGCCCACCATCCGATAGAAATTCTCAATCTTTAGAGGCCAAGAATCTCTATGAGAGCATACAATGGCGTTACACTTCGTCAGAGGAAAAAAGCATTCATACATACGTATAGTTTTGCTGATCTTTTCAAAGGTCTCTAGTGTAGGCAGAGGACTGATGTTAGTAAGTGGGTATGTGGGGATACAGTATGCATACTATGGTCAGTTTTGACAGGCTGCAGTGTGCACTCAGGTTGGTTAATGGCCATGAAAAATCATTTCATAACGATTTTGAGTACCCTTGTGTGGGAGTAGAGATCCTGACCCTGGAGAGCAGCAGTGTACGGTAAATGGCCCTGCTCCAGCCATGATGACCACACTGCCATACAAAGCAGTCACGTGACACATACTGATGTACATAAAAATAGATCTTGAAGTCAGAAGGACCAGAATTTAAATTCTAGATTTATCATTAACTCACTGTGTGATGCAAGGTCATTTTTTTTTATCTTTTTGAGCTTAATTTTTATCTTCTTTATGCCTTACCTACAGCACTGTATGACAGGTACCTATGAGAATATGGCCTCACTAGATGAAATGATGACAATAATGACTACATAAAAATTTTATCACTTGAATAATCTTAGCAGTACAGGGACCCCTATTTTTGAGTTCTTAATACCTTGCCTAAATTTTATATAATAATCTTTTCTACTTCAATAACCACCCCTCATTTAAAAATTAGTTTCATGGCATTCAGTAATGATGAGCATTTACCACAACCATATACACTCTTATCTTGAAACACTTGGAACTTTTATGTAAATGTTTACAGTTTCTGCTCCATTATGATTTATTGAGAACGTGTTAGGACCAGGCAGTATAGATACACAGGAACTTCATGAGCAAGACATTATCACACACTGTGAATGGAAGCCGGAGGAGCAGCAGCCTCAAGTGAGAAAGTGAAAGGCTTCAGAGAGCAAGCAATGTCTGCAGTACCAGCCAGAACATACAGGAATGTAATAATGGCCAGATGAGTTTTAGTTGCATGGGTTTTTTTTTTCTTTCATATCGTTTCATAGCAAAAATTTCTAGGTTTCTGCAAAAAGGTGGCAAATGATGAAAAGCAACATTTATTATCTTAGCTTATATTAGTAACTCAATTTCCCTTAGGACTGCTATAGATGTGGAAGGTGTTTGGGACTGAATTAACAAAAGCTATTTGGGTAACAGTGAAAATAAGATCCAAGAGTAAAACAATGTGTCTATAAATCTTTTCCTGTGTAAATTCTGCAATCCCTTGAGCTGCTTTCTTGGTACCTGGAGAAGAAAATGATTATTTTAATTTTCAAAAGCCAGTAGGTACAAACATATGCTGAGACTTGAGAAACAGGAAAAATTTCCAAAGATATTTAATGTATTTTAGTTATAAAAATATAATGAGACCTTTTGCACTGATAATCTCTTAATGAAGAACTAAAAAAAATTAAAATATTTATTAATTTATCTCCTCGACAAATGTTTTGACAGACCCTATTATATAACAGGGCCCTGCATGGTGTGGGGTTGCCAGGGTGCCCGAGCCATGGTCTGCATCTCCAAATACATGACGGAGTAGCCAGGTAGTGAGGGCTGGTAAGCACTCCCGATGGCTCTGTCTCTGCTGCATGGTGCGAGTTATAAAAGACATCCAGATAGGGGGCAGCGAGAGCTCCTGACAGAGCACTGCAGGAGTCTGGGGTGTTATGGAAGGACAAAACAGCTACACTGGAAAAATGGAAAGAGTGGGCAGATGGCGGAAAAAACAGCCTCTTGTGGGAATCAAAGAATTCTGAAAACAATGAATCGGGAAGCAGTGGGTAGTGACACTGGTAAGCAGTCAGGTGTGGAATCACAGATTTCTTTCCTTCCTTTCTCAGTGCAGGGAGACAGCCTTCATTCAGGAGAAAGCAGCCTTGGGAGAGGCTGACAGGTGCTCCTGGAGGGCAGGACCACGATCCATACACTTCACGTCCTCAGCATCTATCCAACGCCTAACACACTAGGGGGTGATCCAGAGGTATAATAAACCTGTAACTAAATTTAAAAATCACTACAGTAAGAGATTTCTTTCCTTCGACATACCCCCTTCATTCTGAATACACTTTTTCCATTATTCTTTCCATTTCTTGAAGCAGTTCTGACCAATGGCATCTCTTTTATTGTAATTTTTAAAAATCTAAATATTTTCCAAACTTTCTATCATACCTCATATGCTGTATGCAACACCAACTGGTTGAGTAAAATGGCCACAACCATTTTGAGCTTCACCTCAAAACCTAAATAAGGTATATGTAAGGTATAAGGTATATAAGAGATAGCAACAGTATAAAATACTCCACATAGTCTCTTCCTAATAATACTTATGTTTTTGGTAAATATGTTATCTGTGTGTGACACAATTATTTCCATCTGGAAGGCAGGTGTAAAAACTATCTTATCTAATATTGGGTATTTGTAAGGCTCAAATGAAATCACTGAGAAAATGTGTTGGAATGCCTGTGATCTGAGGGATCTAGTAAGAGATACCAACACTAGAGCTGGTGACTGTCTGAAGGGTTATGTGAAAGTAGGGACTCTGGTGAGAGATGGACCTACATTGAATATAAAAGTTAGCTTGACTCCTTGGTATTCAATTCTTTTTAAGGCTACTGTAAATAGAATTGGTTTTCTGATCTCTTTGTGTTTTCTATGTTGCTGGGAGGAATGCTACTGATTTTGTGTATTGATTTTATATCCAAGAGTATTCTGGTAGAGTGTTTGGGTCCTCTATGTAAAGGGTCATGTTATCTGCAAGTAAGGACAGACTCACTTCTTCTTTTCCTATGCATTTCCCCTTTATTCTATTCTCTTGCATGATTGCTTAGGTTAAGATTTCAAGCACTATGTACAATAGAAGTTGTGAGAGTCGATTCTCTTGTCTTATTCCTCACTTTAGAGAAAATGCTTTCAATATTTCCCATTTGGATGAAATGTCATAAATTGTTTTTATCAGCTTGAGGTAAGATCGTCAGATTTTTGGTCAGGAAGAAATGCTGTATTTTGTCATAGGCTTTTCCTGTACCTATAGAGATGATGTGATTTTTATCCTTACTTTTGTTAATTATATTAATTGATTCACATGCATTGAATTAGCATCACACCCCCAAGACAAAGCCAACATGGCTATGGCATATGATCTTTTTAATAATTTGTTGGGTTTTGTTTATAAGTACCTTATTTATGCATTTTTATTCATTAAAGAAATGGTCCTGTAGTTTTCTTTCTTTGTTGGGTCTTTATCTGATATGGTAACCAAGGTAATACTTGCTTCCAGGAAGAAGTTGGGGAATGTTCCCTCTCTTTCAATCTCATGGAAGCATTTAAAGAGCATTGGAGCTAACTCCTCCCTCAAGTTGTGCTAAAATTCTGTGGAGAAACCATCAGATCCTAATCTTTTCTTTGTTGGTACATCACTTATTACTGCCTTCATTTCATCCCTGGTTATTGTTCTATTCAGGTTTTTACATCTTTTTGGTTCACTTTTGGTATATCACATGTGTCTAGGAATTTATCCTTTTCTTCTGGTTCTTGATTGCATCAGAACCTGTAGGTTTTCCTTTGGATCCTTTGAACTCCTTTGGATTTCAACAGTGACTGTTGTGATTTTACCTTTTCATTTCTAATTACATTGATGTGAATTTTTCTTTCTTCTTTTGATGAGTTTCGCTAGAGGTTTATCCACCTTTTATCCTTTCAAAGAATCAACTCTAATTAATTGATCTTTTGCATTTATTTTAGTTTTAATTTCATCAGTCCCCACTGTGATTCTTATAATTTCCTTCCTTTTACTGCTTTTGGATTTGGATTGTTTTTGTTTCTCTAATACTTTGTGTAACATCAAAGCAAGTGAAGAACCATACTGAAAACTACAGTACTCTGAAAAAAGAAATTTAAGATAATTTTAGAAAATGGGAAGACATCCCTGTTCCTGGACAGGCAGAATCAACAATGTCAAAATGGCCATGCTGCAAAAACTGACATATACATTCAATGCAAGGCCAACCAAAACAGCATTTTTTCAAACAACTACAAAAAATGATCTGAAAAATTATG
Source organism: Ctenodactylus gundi (assembly GCA_004027205.1). NCBI lineage: Eukaryota > Metazoa > Chordata > Mammalia > Rodentia > Ctenodactylidae > Ctenodactylus > Ctenodactylus gundi. Next base: position 532,547 of record PVKB01000117.1, read on the forward strand.
TGGAATCAAAAAAAAGACCCAGAATAGCCAAAACAATCCTAAGCAACAAGACAAAAGCAGATGGCACCACAATACTACATACCAATTTATATTACAATGCAACAATGATAAAAATCAGTGGTACTGGCATAAAAACAGGCAGGTGGCTCAATGGAACAGAGTTGAGATTGTAGAGATAAACCTGAGTATCTTCAGCCTGCTGACCTTCCTCAGCACTCAGGTATATAGAGGCATTGTATTCTGAGACAATGGTCTCTGGACGGAAGTCTTTTTTCAAGATTTTCCGTAGAAAAGAGAAGAGAAAATTTGGGTTGTAGATGGGTTGTAGAGTAGAAGGGTGATTAAAAAATAACATACAGTTTGAGGGATACTACAGCAAGTTTGTGTGCGGATGAGAATGAGAGACCTAGTATATGCTATTATGTCAAACATCTACAAAGTACATCAGATAGGTATTATCACCATTCTACATACGAGAGCAAGAATTTACAAGAGAGGCAGATTGCTCATGACAGAGCATGAACAGGCCAAGAAGGAAGGGATTTTAGCTCAGCTGGACCCACAGGAGGAAGCTCAGGGTACTGTACTATACATATCGGATGGCAATAAAATTACTTTTATTTCATGTCTAAATGAGGCAAGATTAGATCAGGAGTATCAAAGGAACTAGAAGAATTTGTATTAAAGGCAAAAACACCAAGTCTCTTATTAGCAAAATAACCTACTTTTGCTAGCTTGGTGTTTCCTTATTTTCTTGCTTTATAATTTACAAACGAGAGGTCTGAGAATTGGGCAGATGCGTATATTCTGGAGAACACTGTGGAGTCATCGAGGAGGCCAGGGGAAGTTTGGGAAAGAGAAGATGAAGGGCGTTGGCCCAGACCCTTCAAGAGCAGGGAGTTCACTTAACAGGAACGCCTGCGCAGAAATAAACGAGGCCAGAAGACAGCTGGAAAATCTTGGATGATCTAGTTAAAAGCTTTGAGGCAAAAAGTAAGGATTTAGAACTGCTTCTCTTTAGACTGAAAGCTACTGTGAGATCAAAGCCGTAGGTGAAAAGAAAGGTTGACAGCAGCATTGAGAATTGATTGGAAAAAGTTTTTGATGGAGACAGAGAGCATCAAAAAAAAGAGTTGATGTCAGCTCACTCTCCTGGTAATTATAATAATGACCCTATGTTAGCACTGTTAAAAGCTAAAAGATTACAGTTCATTATGAGAACAGAGATATTTTATATGAGAAAGAAAATGTCCATGTTTTAAATGAAAATATTTATATCAGGAGTATGACAACACAATTATTTCTAATGCTTTAATAAGATATGTATGTGTTACACAAAACTGTGGCTCCAACTAGGTAAAATATCTCATAGCAATTCTTCCATTACTGATGACATGTCAGTAGCATCCACTTTTGCATAAGAAAATTCTATTTATTTCTTAAAATAGAACATAGTTTGGGTATAATAACGTCATTAATTAAGGCTGCCAAAATAACTTTTACCTTTGTTCCAAATTGGTTATCTTAATTGAAAAAAATAATATAGGACCTGAGAAATTAAACAGTAAATTAGATTCCAGCCATTTAATAGATTGGGAAAGGTATACCACTTTTATCTACTAAACTATTGTATATATTTGTTTCTAAAGACTGGCTAAGGTAATAGAAATAAAAGAAAAAAATTCAATAATTGATGGAAGCTCAAAATATTTTAAAAGAATAGCAGTAGGGATCTTCACTTAGAAAGTCTGCTACAATTGTGAGGACATTTTTTCTTGTTCCTAAATGAACAGTGTTGTAAATAAATGCTATGAAAGTAGTGATAAGACTGCTTAGAGAAAAAACAGAGGGGTGGCAGTGGAGGGGCATGTGCAGATCCAGTGATCACTGGTCAAAAAAGAAAACGAATTCCTTGGGTCACTAAGAGGATTCAGTGGAAGGCCAAAACAAAACTCCTATTTTGGTGAACTAAAACCAATGATGAGAAGATAGGTAATATATAGCAAACTGTCAAATTATTCAAAACACAGTGGGTAGGGTGTGGAGTGTGGTCCAAAAGCCTCATGCAGTTAGCTGTAGGATCCTGTTCTATGGGGCAGCAGGCCTGGTTGAAAGGGGCCAATGCCCAGGGCTTGCAGGAAGGGGTTGTGTCAATTTGTTGAGACTGGGGGTTGCCCAGGGCAGAGCTTTCAGCGTGTGTTGTTGACTTTCAGGACAGGCAGTAAGGGAGGGGCACCCACCCTGGGTGTGTTGGCCTCAATTGTCAGCTTGAACTAAGTAAAGGAAGAAAGAAAAACCAGTGTTGCAGCTTCTTCCTGAGAAATCTCTGGCCTTGCCTGGGCTTGCATGATATACTCCTGCTTCACTTGGTTCCCATCTCCAACGCCATGAGCAGCTCTCCAGCCTCTGCCATGTGCTTCTACCCTTGCTGGCTGCCCATGACCTGACTGTGATACTTTCTGAAATTGTGAGCTAAAATAAATCTTTCCTCCCCTAATTTGTGGATGTCCGGTATGAAGCAATGAGGAAGTAACTAAGACACACAGTCTTGTCTCTAGAAACCACATTACAGTGATCTCTGTCCAGGTCCCTCCATGCTGTTTATCCTCACTCTGAATCCCCACAATATTGCATACCTACATTTTAGGAAAGAAACATATTGTGCTTTTTGTTAAAGTTTCATTTGATCTGATATCCTCAATGGATCTGTATGCTACATGTGGCAAAGACTGGAGAAATTCCACATAGCTGTTAAATAACTAAAGGAAATTTTACTTAGCAAAAGGGGTCAGGGTGCACACCATTTTAGGAATGAGATTATAATTGTCCTATTTCAAATGCATATTAACACATCAGTACCGATCAGTTTTCCATTGCTACATCAAATGCCTCAGATAAATCAACTTATGGGGAGGAAAGATACACTTTGGCTCCCAGTTTCAGAGGTTTCAGTCTATAGTTGTTTGGCCTCATCACTGCAAGGCAGAGCACCACGGCAGGGAGGGCATGGGAAAGGAAATCTTTCATTTCTTGTTAATGGGAACAAAGTAAAGAGGAGAGGAAGGGTTGAGGGTCCTAATGCCCCTACAGGGGCATACCCCAGAAGGCCTAACTTCCTCCTACTAGGCCCCACCTCCTAAAGATTCGGCTACCTTTCAATCGTGACACAGGCTAGAAACCCAGACACTACCACATGTCTTTGAGGGATGTTTAAGATTCAAAACATAGCAATGTAATTATGTTGTATATATTATATAAATTATATGTTATATATACACACATATATGTATTATGTATACATGCATGTGTTTACATGTCTGTGTTACTTATTAATAGTAAAAGGAGCATGCAATAAAAACCTTATTCCTCTTTTGATTTATTTAATAATAAGTTTATTGTTGCTGTACTTTAGCAGCTTAGACATAATCTAGGTAGTTAGTAATACATTTTTGCAAGTATCTGACTTTAATAATCCTACATAAGCCATGGCTTGCTGAACACTGCCCTGTATAAATGTCACCTCATTTATTTACTTGGTGCAAATTACACCCTGCTAAGCAATATATTTTGGCTTCTGAGCCACCACTTGCAGGTTTAAATTTGAGCTCCAGAATTTATCGGTTATGTAATTTGGAGGAAGTTAATTAACCTTCCTAGATACAAGTTTTGTCACTCCTTAAAATGAGGACTATCCTTCATTGGAGCGATGAGAAGGTGACACTGGATGACACTTGTGACATGATCACTAAACGGGGCCTCTATCTTTATTGTCATGATCAGATGAGTCAGTGATTGGAGCTTTAACTAAAGGAGCCTTGAGCAGAAAAATCTTATGTCATTTTTGTACTTATTATTTCAGGGGATTAAGTCCAAGTCACAGAACAAGGGCATGAGCATTTGACAGCCACTTGGCAGAATGTAAAACGTAGGAAGCCACTTCATGCAACAATACAGTAACTTCAAAAGGAAGGGACGACCCCAATGTTTGTTAAAAAGACTGACTTTGTATATATCAAAATTTAAAAACTGCGCAGAATAATTATATTACTCAAGTAGGTGGGTAAGTGGTACATAAAAAGACAATAAAAATGGATAGAAATAAGATATCTTATTTCAAGTACTCATTTTTCATAAGATTTTAAAACAATATTCAATTTTCCAAGAAGTACAGAAATACGGCTATCAAAGAACAATCATTTTTAAAAGCCCTCCATTTTAATTGAATTTCTTTTCTAAGGATGATTTAATTTTCAATTAATATGGAAGCATGACTGGAAAATAGAATATTACTCCATTTCTTGGTCTTTGAAATCAAACATAGGCTGGGCTCTTGATTTGCCACTTACCAGACCCAAGATCTTGAGGAGGCTAGGGTCAGTGTATTTATTTATAAAATGGAAGAAAATATTAACATCTGTTTTAGAGAATAGATGTGGAGAATGCAGAAAATAGATGTAATACAAAAAATAATAACTGAGCCTTTCAGTTCTCAATTGGACAAATTAACTGAAATGGAAAATGCTCTTTCATTATTAGCAACCAGAGAGAGAAACAATAATATTCTGATTGTATTAGCCCATTTTGAGCTGAATAGGTGAAAATACCTGAGAATATCTGAGGTTGGGTGATTCATAATGAAGGATATTTATTGGTTCATAGTTGTTGGGACTGAGAAGTCCAGTAGACGGTGGTGTCATCTGGCAAGGCCTAGCTTTATCATAACATGGTCAAAGACATTATATGTCAGAACAGCAAATGAAAAGAGGGGGGAGGGGTGAACTCATTTGTTTATAACAAATCAATCCATGGCATTGAAAACCATGTAACCTAATGACTTCTTAAAAGTCTCACTTGTTAGTACAGGTACAATGACAATTAAGTTTCATCATAAGGTGTGAAAGTCAACAAGCATTCAAACCACAACCCTGATACAATTTCAGGTGTTACAAGGTTGTGATCCCAGTGAGAAGGAAGTACACAAATACTTGTCCAGATAACTACCTGTAGGATTTGAGACCATGGATGATGGAGGGAGAAGCTGAACAACAGTGACTTTGGAGACAGAAATCAAATTCTTGGAGGCTATGGAGACTAGATTGCACAGGATTGATAGTCTAACAAAAGTGGGATGTTGAAAGACTTTCATGGTACTTTACAGACAGGTTAATTCAATTCCATGCCAACTATCCATCCATATATGCATGGAATTAATATTCCCAAGGTTGACACATACAGAATATTTTGCCTACCCACCTGAGTAGAGAGACCAGCTAACACATGACAGAGCTACTCGAGTAACTAGAAGACTACTACCATCATAGTGGGGTCATCTAGACAGTTATGGCTTTCTGGACCACAGCACAGCTCAAAGATAAAGAATCAGACTGATGCTTAATAATTTAATTCTTTGCCTGTCTATAATGAAACATTCTTTAACAGAATACTACAAAATCCAGCAACTGGTAATATAAAATTTACAATGCCTGAAATCCAATAAAAAATGGCCAATGGTGTAAAGAAACAGGACAATGTGCACAATGACCAGAAGAAAGGCAATCAATTAAAAAGATTCAGAAGTGTGAGAAAGAATGAAATCAGCATGGCATTACAGACTTGCCCCATGCGTCCAAAAACATAAAGGAAGCAATCAATGAGAGAAATAAACGTTTAAAAGTTGCCAATGGAATAAAATATTAAAAAACCCACAATATCTTATATGAGTATACATTGCAGGGATTAATAGCTGACTAGATAATGCAAAAAAGGAGTGAATGTGAAGAAGCAATAGTAGAAACTATCCATCATTGAACTCAAAGTGAAAAAGGTGGGCAGAGTATTATGATCATTGAAAGCAGACTCAAAAGATCCAACATAGGAGGTATTGAAGTTTCCATTTCAAACAAGGAAAAAAGCCCACGCATGAAGCACAAATTGAGAAGGTTTACAAATCTGGAGGTTTCTAAAAGATGCCTTAGAGTAAGGGAATGGGGATGAGAGAAGGAGGGAAAAGATTACTGGTGTTTTCAGTCCCTCTTTTTACTGAGGGGGGCCACAACCTCTTTAGATAGGAGCTTAAAGTACTGAAAGCATATATGATTCAATACTCAAAAGTATTTTATTACACATTCTATGTGTTTTTCTGTCACTTTTCTGGGGATGAGAATAGAGACAAATTGAAATCCAGTATGCCTTTGGCATCTTCAGGGGTGTTCCCTGGGAACTTCGGTTAACATTCTTCAATCGTTAATCTCATCAACATCTTCAATCTTTTGTAGGAAGAAATAAAATATAACTAAATAATTCTTAGAGTAAAATGTCTACATAAATACAAAGCATTGCCTTGAACATAAGATCCCTGTGGAGATACAAGAACTGGAAAGTCCACTAAGAAGTGAAGTGACACACAGAGTTACAGTTACAAGTAACACACAGCTGGAAGCCCACGCTCATGATGAAGTGAGCCGCAGGAAATGCCCACACAGGACATGGCGCATCATGGCTCTAAAAAGGTGGAGCCACAAGACAGGCTCTCCACAGTGGCACAGTGACCTCTGTTCTTGGCCATGGGGATCGGCTTGCTTATAATGAGAACTGGGAAATATGTATTGTTCTCCCACTCCAGCTGTGGATTTATGCTTAAAGGGGATTGGATGTAACAAAGAGCAAATGGGCATCTCTGGATGGTCATGTGGGAAATATTCCCAGAACAACCATAGAAATGATACTAAATGCTTCTAGGCACAAATTGCTCTGAAGTGATCCACTTCTAGACAGAGACAGTGTCTGCAGGCCTACTACAAGTTGTTTTAAACTTTAGGGATTCTCCAGTATTAAGAATAAATGCTATTTAATACAGATATCTACATATAGGCAAGTCCATTATATTTTTGACAAATTAATGTCACCAGTGACTTCATTTATTAAAAAGGACCTTTTGCAAAATATTCTGGAGGGAAAGATTGGGTATTTTAATGATTTAAGTCACTAAGTAATTCTGTGAAAACAGTTCAGCAGAATTAGCTATTAAAATAAAAGCATTGTCCTTGATAATGTAATTTTGAACATTCAATTTGGGTTTTCATTATGATTCCATTCCTGCATGCTGAAATTCATCAACTTTCTTTTAGCTTCCTGGTTAAAATTATAATTTCTAAGACTAAGAATCACTATTTCCTTTCTAACCTTATGCTTTTTGTGATAATTTAGGGAAAAGATTGAGAAACATATTATGACAGGTAATCATTTGCAAACACACAACTCTTTCAATGCCTGCCATGTTCAGCTTAATTTTATAGCATCTGTCTTGGCAATACAAATTGTGCTTGGCTGCAGCGGTATGCAATGCAGTACAGCGAAGAAAAATAGTCTTGACAACTGAAAAATAAAGCACAATGTGTGAGTGTGTGCACACGCATTCATGTGTGAGGATGTGTGTCTGTGTATGTGTGTGTGTGTGCTGCTGCTGTTTCAGCTTTCTTTCAAAGGGGAACAGTGTTATTTTGGTTGGCTTCCTTGTTTTCTTTTACAGCGGAGCACTGCCACTAGAGGAATGAGACAACTGTCACTTCTAAGAGGGTTGCCAAACAACCCCAACCAGTCCAAAAGGAGCTCCCTCACCAGTTCCCCCAAAGCATGTCAGTCCAGCGCACACAGATGGATTGTGTCAGTAACATTTACTATTATAAAAGCCATGTTTCTCTAAACAAAAGTTTATATTGCATTAATTTATAAAGCTCTTGCACAGGAATTCTGTGAGATTATACATGACATTGTGACTGTGCAGAATCACATTAGCATGCTCACATTTCTTCAGACTCTGACTTTGATATAACTTTCAAAAAATTACTCAAAATAGGATGTTAAAAATAATGTTTGGAGAGGAGAGGGGAGAAAAAATAATGTTTGGAGGTTTATAAAAACAATTTTGTTTAGTGCATTCAAAGAAACACTCTGGTTTAAACTAGTGCATTGAATGGTCTTACTGTTGGATTAATGTCCGAGTTTACAATTTAAAATTCAACATATTTTATTTATCATGTACTTTAAAATGAAAAAATGAGATAAATGACACATATTTGATTTAAAGGAAATACCTATTAACTATGACAATCATTATAAGTAGAAAGTAGAAAAAATATCCAAATAAAAAAATAACTACATGGCATCACTTAGAGTAGAGTGGGCCAAAAAAGTTAACCACGTGCAGAGGGAAAGGCATGAGGACGCTGCTGCTCATCTCCCATTGGACAGAGTGGCCTCTTGTGATCTAGACAGTGTTGAAGGATCATCATTCTAACCAGGGTGATCTGTATGGCAGCTGGTCTGGAAATGGAACACCTAGATGAGATCATCACCAAATCTTTTTCATAAATACAGTCTCTAAAGCAACACATGCGAGCTGTCACTTTGAGTGTTGTGACTGAGTTAAGTAGTTTAACCATAAGTACACAAATGTATGGCCACAGAGATTGATGCGCATTCCTAAGATACCTAAGTAATTCTAACTCACAAAACTCAGATGCAAACTTGCAATAAATCAAGAGAAGGGTAGCCTATTAAGAAATTAAACAAAAATAAAAATGCATAAAAAGAAGAAATATCAAGCCTAAGGACTGGCAATAGAGAAGCGCACAGGGCTGCCTACTAAGTTCAACAGTAACACTGAGCAAGCAGATTTCCCAGACCTACGTCTTGCCTTTGACAGGTACCTGTGGGTCTGAAAAGTAACGATGATAATCATTCCTTTATCATCATGAAGACTAAATAACTCAGTATTCCTAAGGGTATAGAGCTGTGATGGGAAAACAGGAAGCAGTGATATGTGTGTTAACTAAATGAGTATGCTAACCCTTGAGTTTACTATGTATAAATGAAGACATTAGCACTCATTTGAAACGGCAGGTCTGAGTACTACATGAGTTAATATTTGTATGGCACTGCACAAAGTGACTGAAGGATAGCATACTTTCCATGAACGTGAAGCAGTAATTCATGTTATTGTAGTGACTAGTTAACATTTAATAAGCATCTATCATGTGTTTAAAACAATTTTAAATATTTACATTATGAATTCATTGTGCCATAAGCACAATTTTATTATTTATTAATTCATTTTCCTTGAGACAGGGTTTTGCTCTGAGTCCAGGCTAAACATACTTTTTGAGATTTTTTTAAATCATGTTCTTATTTTTTCATTATACAAATGGAAAAATTTGGGAATAGATAATCATGATCAAGAATAGATAACCATGATCAATACTCTTGGTCTGAGAAAAGCTACTGGTGTGGAATATAAAAATCCATTCTGAACTTAGGTAATAAATCTAATTTCAGACCTTTCCCTCAGTTGATTCCCAATTTTGTGAGGGAATCGGTCAGGACAATTTGCTGCGTTGGCACCTGACATACAGCATATGGTTCTAGGAGATGGTCTTTATGAATTAAACATGTAAGAGTTGCTCATCAACATGGCAGACACTGCTGGCTAGTTATCTCACCAACATAGTTTTCCCTTTTTCATTACTGAGTAATAAAACACTTGAGGCATTAAAACATAAGAGATAGCACTTGAGGTGGTAAAATTCCCACCCAAAGCACTGTGTTATTTCCCATTTTCCATTGTAGCTATAAGTAGTCTGACTAATTTCTGGCAGGTGAAATGAAAGCACAAGGTTAGATTTCCTTAAATTCCTTAAATACAAAGGATAAAGAGAGCCAGTGCAAACACTCTGTGAGTCTTTCTCCTTTCCTATTCCTCTACGGACTTAATGCCTGATTCTCCATTCACTATCTTGGTCCAAGAGGTGACAACAGATAACAGACGTGTGCTAGGAGTGACAGGGCAGGAGAAGGAGAGAAGTTGGGCCCCGGATGCTGTTGGTGACACACATCAGCTTTGAACTACTCTCCACCACAATTCTACAGAGAAAAATACTTCTTTTGCTATGTGTAAGCCACTGTAATTTTGGGCCTGTGCTCCACACATGCGAGTGCAATTCATGTTGGTAGGAGTAGCCATGTGAACTGGACAGAAGTGCAAACAGGAGACATCTGTAGAGAAACAGAATGCAAGCAACTAAGCGTAATGAAGTACTGTGAATGGTTTGTAGCATAGAGCATAACAAGTTTGCCCAGAAGAAAGGTGCTTATTCTATCTATGCACATTTCTTAAGAGTGGATGAAACTGGGCTGATTCTTTTAAATATCAGAAGGCATCCTGTTTGCACAGGGAGGCCTCAGAGGAGGACTGCAGCCATTCCAGGCAGAGGGAGCTCAGGCCAAGCACAGAGGCACAAGGGGCTTTAGACATTTTGAATCAAACCGACATTGGTCATTATGGTCAAAATGTGTAATTTTGTGCAATATGAATGACATATTTGATTGGCTTAAACACTATATGGTTCATTTAGAAAAATCCGCATATTCTTTTTCATTTAATTTGCTGAAAAGGGCTTTAAATTTATCCAGGAAAGGAAGAACTCCTTACAAACAGGCTGGCCCCGCCTTCCTCCCCAAGGGCAGGCACTGAACGCCCACCTTGACCCTTTTACCATTCACACTTGGCTTGAGGTTAACAGAGCAGTACAAGAGATCCTCATAGGCAACCTTTAGAGAAGCACAGATCTCTAATAAATTAATATTCTCTCATCTTGACGAAAACAACATAAAATATGCAAGATTGATTTTAATATTCATGATTTTACATCTTTCAAAAGGTTGGTGAGCTATCAAATGTAATAAGGTAACAAGAAAGCACTTTGTAGAAATGTTCAAAGTACTTTGTGGCATTAATGAATTCTTATAGCATCTTTGTACAAAAGAAAGGAGGCAGAATTTATTTGCCAAAACTGAAAGACAGGACTGAGCATTGGAAGATACTATCAGAAGGTCACCCAGGCCTTCTATGATTAGGTGTATCAAAATTAGCTTCCCCATAATGACTATAGGTAGGTACACACAGATGGGAGGGTGTGGTGGTGCAGGTTCAACCCAAGTAAACCCCTGGCATGTGTGGTATGTGTGATAGTTCCACCATTGCAAAGTATGCTGACAGTTTACACAGCCGATTTCACGCATTCGTGGCAGTGCTGTTCAACTGCTCGGAGGTAGATGGATTTTTATGTTGGGGTGGGTTGAAAGCAGTTGCCCCACTTGCGCCAACCCTCATAAGTAATCTAGGATGTACAGTGGAGTTTTCCCATTCACTGGGGCTACCACTAACCCAGAACACACGGCAGCCATCATCTACAGGAGTACCATATTGTAAATATTATCATAGATTATACTTTGATATTAAGAATACTGGACCTTCATTAGCAACCATTATGTGCTGGATATTTTTCTAAACAGTAATTCACTTAAGTAAATAGTACACATTAGCTAGAATTCTCTGCTGAGGAATCTGAGACACAGTTAAGTAAGCTATCTACAGACACAGATTTAATAAGGACTGGCGCCCAGAAAGTCTCATTTCAGATGTCAAACCCTTAACATAATTTTCTAAGAAAAAACTTAGGTCATATCTCACTGTTCTTTAGTATCATTCCTTTTGTTATATTTAAACTATCTCCTGCTTCCCAAAATAAGGACTATAATATGTGTTAGCTTTGGGTGGAAATGTAGTCCTTTCTGATGCAATTTCAAGTGAACTTCCCTGGATCATTTTCCAATAGTTTTGTCATAGGCAGCAAATAATTAGAATTGTATTTCCATATTAAAACAGTTTTTTAACCAATGTAGTTGATGAATACCTGGCTGTTAGCTCTTTCCATCTGTCCTCCACTAGCTGACACACTGTCTTTGGCTGGACGCATCCTCGTCCTGGGCTCCCTTCAGATGCCACCCTAGATGGGGTCCCCCTGTTCAAAGTAATCCACAATTCTCTCATCCTCACACCCTGTGTTTTCTCACGGCACTTACCTCAATTTTATGAATACTGTAGTTTATTTGCTTATTTTTATGTCTCCTTCACTAGGTTTTGGAGTTTTCAAGTCTCTGATGTCAGAGATGATATTTACTTCATTTTCTCACTAGTGCCAATAACAACTGCCTGCCTGCCTCTAACACAGCCCAGTTAAGCACAGCATTTTGCTAAATGAAGTCTCAAGGACGTTAAGACTTGTCCGAAAATACTCTTTGTAGCCCACCTTCCTCAGTTCCACATGCACTACATGTGCCCCCTTGAGGGCAGTCTCAGTAAAATCCAGCTCCAGAGCTGAAGTCAGTTCTAGTCTCTAAATCTGTTCTTCGCTATCACGAGGAATGGCATCATCACACAATCAGTAAACCAGACAGGAAACTCAGCCACCCTTCATTACTCTCTTAGTGTCATACTCTACATTCCATCAATCATCATATCTTGACTATTCTGACCCCATCACATGTGTTGGTCCAGTCTTTCGTCTTCCCTTGTTCCTTCTTAAATCTCTGCTTTAACCCTGATGAACCACTTTCAATTTCTCATACCCTGGGGTCCAAACATACTGACAGCTAGTTTTTTCTGCCTATTCCTTATGCCCTTTGTTTTGCGTTGGATATAAATAGTCTCGACTCTTTCTTCAAAATTCATTACACAGCTTACCTTTTTTTTTTTTTTTTTTGGAAGCCTTCAATCACACCACTCAGGCTGAGGCTGGTGACCTTTATAATTCTCTAAATTGCATTCATGCTTCTTTAATCATACTAGGCAGTACAGTGCCCTAGTAGTCTCCATCTGTATAAACAATGCTTGCATCATTCAACTCATATTACCTGGGGCAGCTGCACAGGTGTACTCAAGATTATTTCAAAGAAAGAATTGTATGATTCGGATGAAATGAAGTGTCAGGAGAATTACAAGTAGAAAAGTAGGAAGAGACAGGTTGGAAGAGGTGGGCCTTAACAAATACGATCAGCTGACTAAATCCGGGCAATCAATGAACTGCCTACCATCACGACACCACGATCACTTAAAAATGTATTTTGCTGAAAATAAATTAATTATGTAAATGAATAAATATAAAATCAATCTAGACCACTTCCTAGGAGACCATAATATCAATCATCAGAGATTAACCACATCAAATTAATACACTACAAATATCATTGCAAAAATAATTGAAATAGCTATAAGAAGGCAAAACAACATCAGATGTAGTAGTGAGAATGGATGTCCTATGACAATGGAGAAATTTGAGAGATTATTCTCCATGTCTTTATTCCAAAAGCAATACAAATACAGTGACCCAACACAGACCTCATCATGTCCCTTAACATACTCAGCTTCCCATGTTCTGTCCCATTCTACCTTCACTCACGAATTTTCTCTTTGAATTGCATATGTTGCCTTGGTATTTCCCCATTTGTCTATGATAAATCTACTCTGAATAATGGTGCCATTGATAGTATATGCCTTTTGAAATAGGCAGTTTTTTTCCTGGTTTTATTAAAGGTATCATTCATTCTTTACACTTTGCAAATCTTGACAAAAGAATACTTTGGTATAATGAGCATCAGAATCAAGTTCAGACAGCTCCAGCACCCCTCAAACTTCTCTGTGCCAATTTGTTGCTAACTCCTACCCCAACCCCAGCTCTTAATGACTACTGATTTGCTAGCTGTCCTTATAGTTTTACATTTTACACAATACATAGCTATTTACTATGATTTCTTGCACAGAGAAAGCTTTCTTTGGATTAATCTATGTTGTACCAGTTGTTCATTCTCTATGATGACTGCAGTATTCCATATATAAGGTGGTTTGCCTGTCCTTTCACCAGCTGAAAGGCATTTTGGCTATTTTTGGTTTCTGGTTATTAGGAAAAAAGCTGTTTTAATGTAGGTTATAGGTATTTATGTAAACACAAATGTTCACCACATTTGGGTAAACAGGAGTAAGAATGGTGGGCTTCCCTGGCAAGTGTATGCACAAATGATTGTATCACACTGCATTCCCTCCAGTGGTTCCAGTTGCTCCACACACTTGTTAGATGCTATTTTAAAAAATGCCTTTCTTTTAGATTTTTAGTGGTACCCTGCTGTCTTTATCTATACTTCTCTACAAACTAATGATGTTAAATATCATCTTGTGTGCTTATTTGTAATTGCACATCTTTGTAAAGGTGATTCTGTGCTCTTTCAGTTACTTATTGAAATTGTTTCACTGGTTTCTTCTTGTTTGCTTGAGAGTTCTGTGTATACTCTGGATCAGAGGTGAGGAATGTCTGGCTCAAAGGCTGTCTGGTCCACTGTGGACACAGCAACCATTCCTTAGAAGTGAATACAATACATGTTTTCCCAAATAAAGCATCTAATTTTTAAGTTGATAATTTTGAATGTCCCACAACTGTTATCATAAATAACTAATGGCCCTTCAGAGAAATAAATATTCCCCACCCCTGTATCTGGATAAAATTGTTTATCAGATATGTGATTTATAAATATTTTATCTAGTTTCTAGCTTATGTTCCCATGATTTTAGTATTTTTTGAAGAGCAGTAATTTTTATTTTGATGGTGCCTAATCTATCTTTTAAAACATAAATTATGGCCTGAAGGAATGGTACAGTAGTGAAAGCACTTGCTTTGCAAGCAAAAGGCCTTGGGTTCAATTTCCTGGCACTACAGAAAACTAGGAGTGGTGCCACATGCCACTAATCCCAGCACTTGGGAGGCTGAGGCAGGAGGACTGCCATGAGTTCAAGGCCAACCTGGGCTACCTAGTGAGTTTAAGACTAATCTCAGGCTACAGAATGAGATTCTTTCTTAAAACAAAAGAAAACATAAATTTACTGTTGATGTCATATCTAACAAATAATTGCTTTTATGTCTTATTGTGGAAGCTTTATAGACTTTTTAGACTTTTCATTTAAGTCTGCAGATCTCTGTTCAGACAATATTGCCTTATAGCACAAGGTCTCCATCAAAATTCATTTTTGTACATGGATATCCAATTGTAGCACAATATGATGCTACGCCCCCTCCCCACACAGCACACAGAGGAACCACATTAATTTTCAGACTTAATTTAAAAAGCAGAAAATCCCATTGCTTTAAACAACATGGGTGAACTTAGAAGATGCTGTGCTGAATGAAATACGCCAGTCACAGAAGGACAAACACTGCATGGTTCCATTTACAAACATATCTAAAATATTCAGACTCATAGAAGAGAATAGAATGGTGGTGACCATGGGGAGGGGGGAGGAGGAAATGGGAAACTATTGCTTGGTTGGTATAAAGTTTCATTTCTATAAGATGAATAATTTTGAGACAGCTGGTAATCAACATAATACCTATCTAGAGATAATAGTACAGTATGATATACTTTAAAATACATGAGAATAGATTTCTATTTAAATATTATTACTACAAAAACAAAGCCAACAACAAATAAATAAACACAAAAGAAAACAGGAATGCTGGGGAAGTAGTAAACACGTCTTGTACCTTGGAGGTGGTGATGGTACTGCATGTGTGTAATGTGTCAAAACATCAACACATATAGATTACGTATGTGTAGTTTTTGGTATAGTGATTATAGACAACTAAAGATTTACAATTAAAACAAAATTTATCTGTAGTAGTCTTTTTAAATTTCTCATAAAAGTAGTATTTCGATGCACATGAGTATGTGAACTAGATACTATTTTGATATCACTGGTACACAGAAAATAGAAAAAAACCATTACAACAGGTGGAGCGAACTAGCTTCTCTATAGATATTTTTAGCACCTTTTCTTAACACACAGATAAGCAATCAGAGATCCATCAAGATCAGCTCACCTGGGTCACACACTTAAGTGGCAACACCTCCAAGGGATCTCGGGAAATCTAATTCTGCACAGCACAGCCACTTCATCACATGGTTAGTCCAGATATTAATACCTGAAAATCTGGGGTGGCCTTTCTCACTTAGAAAGTTGAAAGAAACATAGATATATAATGGGCAGAACAGCCATCAACTTGGTCAACTAACTTTCATTCATTATTAGTTTATTAGTTGCCAGCTCCTGCTAATTTTAGACCCTATTTTTAGTTCCTTCTTTTCTGTCAACTGGTCATTGTTTCATTTGAGGTCTTCCTCATCTAGAAAAATTCTGGAGTATCTTCAACTTTGTTTTCCCCCAAGTAAAGTTTTCAGATAAAATGAAGAAATATTAATTAAATTTGATTTACAGATGCACATCATAAGATATTTTAGTATAACCCAAATATTACATGGCCATACTTATACTGAAATTATTTGTTAATTATCCTAATTTAATTGGTAATCTCATATGATTGTTTGCTGATTCTGGCCATGTTGTTCCCAAATCTACTTTCTAGGGAAGCCACAGTGGCAACACCAAGAACAAAAAAGATTAAAAGAGTAAATGAACACACACCTTAAAGTGGGATTGTGGGAAATTATGGAAGGCGTTGTAGAAAATGACATGTTTGGATGAGTATATGAAAGATGAGTGAATTCAGGGATGAATGGAGAAGTAGCAAAGGAGAAAACAAAGCAGATAAAAAGGTTTTAAGAATTTTTGTGCTATCGCTAAGTAATGGTGTTGGATTTCTTTTTTTCTTTTTTTTTTTTGAGACATTGTCTTGCTCTGCAGTCAAGGTTGATTCTGAACTCACTATGTAACCCAGGCTGGCCCTGAACACATGGAAATTCTCTTTCCTCAGCCCCTCAAGCTGAAATAATATTTTACATAATTTAAGTATTTTTGCTATTGGGAAAAATGTCTTTTCCTAGAATTTCACTTTACTGAAGCCAATATTTACTTAGCAAAGAGAAGCAAGGCTATTTAAATATATATGTCCTAGTTGGCCACTGAAAACTCAAAAACAGCATTAAGGTCAGCTTGAAATGCTTTTTGCTTTGCAGAAAAGACACATTAGCCTGCAGTCCAGAGGGCTAAGGTGAACATATCATGTAATGGTCTTGGGTCTCAGCTATGACGTGGTCATATTTCTATCATTCATAGGAGTCAGCTTTATAGATAAACATGCCCAATGGGCAACAAACACTGAGCAGGCCTTGAAGAAGAAAGCACCTTTGCTCCTTTCTCCAACAAGGCCTGAGGCAGAAAGTGAAGGGAGCAAGGAGGGTAAACATACTGGGAGCAGAACATCCGGGGGTGAGGGGCACGGTTCAGTTTACCACACTCATCATTTATCAAGCTCAGATTTTAGTCGAACAGCCAGGCTTTTGCCTCAAATTCCCATTAACCATTGTTTCTAATCACTAATTACAAAGCGGGACTGATCACATTTTCAGTGGGGGCGATGTACACCCGTACTGAAGGTGTTTAGCTCAATTCTTTAAGGAAATTGAACCTTTCCTCTGATGATGGGTAAAAGCAGGTGTCAACTTTCATTTGATGCACAGATGTATAAACAATCCACACTCTAAATCTTGCTCCTGCAAACACTTAGCCTGTTTAATAATGAGCTGGTTTTCAAAGACTGTTCTTTCTAATTCTTTCAGAGTAAAGATATATAGAAAAAAAAAACAATTCCTATTTCCCTACATGAAAGTTTTGTTGGTCTAAAATATGACTTCTCTAGGCAAGGACAAACTTATTATTTAGTGCTAAGTTTCAGTGCCATAGAGTCTGCATCAGGCCACTGAGTCTGGCCAAGTTCACACATGCCATGAACTGTTTCTTGTTAGATACAGCACACATGCAGCCTTTTAGCAACCATAGAATAAAGATATTGAGATACTTGGAGAGGCAATCTGAGCCATGTTCACATGGAGACATTCATTTATGCAAACTAACACTTCCTTATCTCTGAACTTGTTATGTCATAGGAATGACTGTATTGATATATGAAGCAAGAAAATATTTTAGCAATAACTGATGTATACGTCTGGGGTACTGGTGGGGAGCAATGTCTAGTTTTCTTTTTAATATGTATTATGTATCTAATGTAAGAAAAACTTCCCTCAGTTTTAAGTATCATGTAAGTAAAACTAAAATGTTCAGTGAACATTCTTATTTTTTTTCTACAAATACAAAGATACGGGATCATGCCACATTTATTGTGGCTAGTTTCAGTCCTTTTCTTAGATGATTTTAAACTGACATTATTCTCCAAAGAGAAGAAACACAGGACAAGCACACATTATCTGGCACAGAGAAAAGACTGGTGACTAGGTAAGCTCAATGCGACTGCCATGTCAGAGCAGGTCCCGCATAACAGGGATCTCACCCAACTCGGGCGGCTCAAATACACATGATTCCATAACATCTTACAATTTTATTTTTTTCTTCATACCTTAGAAAACATATTTTTGACTTTTAAATATGATTCATAGATAAAGGCAAGGGAAGAGAGCTGGTAACCCCAATTTTAAAGCCACATGCTTTGGAAGAAATTCTGAGAAAAACAAAGATAATTTATGATCATATACAATCATAAAAACCTGGTAACAAGGGAGGCATTCCTAAGCTACAACTTTAACCATCGAACTTTCAGTTAATGTAACTGTATTGTGCTTATCCAAAGAAGTAATTTATTAGTGATAAATGGAAATAACAGTAATCAAAACAATACAAAAAAGATTTGAGACAAAATTAAACAAAGGGTCTCTAGAATCACCCAGAGATTGCCACTGTTATAGGTACAGGCCAGCATGGCGTATCACCTACTGACATGGCATAATCCAACTAATTGCCTTTGTACAGTCTGTGCCTATGAAATAAAACGGTTCTTATCCAAAACAATGCATGCATAAGAACAGAATGTGCAGGTGTAAACTTGAATATCTTTTCTCTGTGTTAACTTTGGTTTTCATTCTCCCTCAACCAACCAATAATCTGTTTTTTAAACAGAGGTATGTGATGAGTCTGTGTCTTGTGGTTCAGATCTCTGCTTTCTGAGCATTACCATTTGGATTTACAAGCCAGAAAAAACATTGTAAGAGGGAACTGTGTTAGCATATCAATACATTTATCAGGCCTAGACATTGCCTTCATCAGGATTCCTTATCTGAACCACAGAACACAGAAAGTTATTTTAACCATTATTTTCATAATTTTGCAAGGACCATGCAGAGCTATCATCATTCTCGGTATACTGGAGGGGAGTCAGTTCATCAAAGGAAGGTGGGGGTGTTAAGTCTCACTTCTCTGATAGAATCCCCGATTTCACTGTCCATCTGTAACAGAATAGTATCAATTTTCTCATCTACTAGTGGAGGCTGTGCTACTTGTATGGACGGATAATCAATCAGATGAGCACAGAACCCTGGATGTGAGTTGCTGGGGTTGCACTCCGTATGCCTGCTGCCTAGAGGGTCAAGCATCCGAGCACAGAAACTTGGGATTCTACTAGTCAGGCTACCCTTTTCAGTAACCATTGTGAGCTGATCACATTCCATGCTTTAGCCAGAAAAAATTGTTCATCCCAGAATGCATTTTCTCTCCTACTACAGCAATATCAGTTTTAGTTAGATATATGACAATCTACCTTAAAGACTACATCTTTTCCTTTGCAGCTACACACGGCCTTGTGACTGGCTATAAGCATAGCGTCTGTAACTACAGAGTCAAGCAATCAATGAAAAAGAATTAACCTGTCGTTCTTTTCTACTTCTCTTCTTAGAACACAGACTTCGTGTTAGTTATATCTGGCTGCACATAAGAAAGCAGCCACTCAGTTACAGCAGTGGGCAAGAAATGATGGAAACTGAGGCTTCTTCACATGGAGATATCATATCAGCTGTGGATTTCCTAGACATTCATGAGGGACAGAGCTAAACTTCTATCAAGATTAAGCCTAGATATTATTTTTAAAATATTCTAATGAATTCACATACACTACCCCACTCAGTACTTAAAACCATTCTATAAAGTTTGTACAAAAATGATAAGAGCCAAGATGATGATATAAAAGGGGTGGTGAAAACACATGGCAAATGTTTACACTTCAAACATTTAATATAGTAAAAGATACATTGATATTAATTCCCCTGAAAGTCCTCCCCCTCACCTCAAACACACTTATCCTATCACTCTTGCCACCTTCAGAAGCTACCTTAGAAGTCCTCTTTCGAGAGTATCTTTGTGAGGTGTGACTAAAAAACAGTGAGTGCCACTGCCTGGTGCCATCCAACAGAAAGCCAGGCTCGTAAAAACAAGACAGTGCATCCTCATCCACCTTATTCACCAGATTTGGCGCCATGTGACTTCTGGCTCTTCCCCAAAGTCAATATGACCATAAAATGTAACCATTTTAAATCAACTCAGATACTGAGGCAGTCAGGACAGTGCAACTAAGGACACTCAAGAAAATGACTTCCAGGTCTGCCTTGGAGAGTAGCAAGAATGATAGAATAAATATGTTCAAAGAGCAGAGGAATATTTTGAGGAAGGTTATTACAATGGGTTTTTACTGTAATGAAATTTTTAATTCAAACATTTGCCACATTTTTCAATAATCATACATATGCTACATACGACAAATGATGTTACCACATATTTAAAATGTAGAAAAAGGCCTAAAATAAAGGAGTAAGGAACAGGCAAAGGCCTGGAAAAAAAACTAAGAATGGAAACACTTTCCCCTCCAGATAAAAAGCCAAAGAGATACATGGAGATGAGGTTTGAAATGCTCCAGGAATCAATCAAGATTTCAGGATGTTCTGAGATACAAACCATATTTTCATCCATGATAGGTATACATGAAGAGGCAGAAAGAATATGGGATAAAGCTTCCTTCTATAATTCTTGCCAAGAAATTGACATTGATTTTTAGACAATCCATGGCCCAGACGTGTTAATGAGCATGGTTGCTCATGTGTGCACCTAGGGTGAAGGCACTTCCTGGACAAAAGCATTCAGCTTACTCGTCCATACTTAAAATACATATTTCTGGGTACAAACAGGGCAGAGAGAAATGACTTACGAAGCTACATTTCTAGTTCCATGTCTGGCCATTTCTATGGCTGTCAGTAAGTAGGTCTCTCTCTGAACCATCTCCCAGCGGATAAAATCCATTATCAGTTTGTACCTTCAAGGTCACACTAGGCAGTGTTCATACAGATCTGGCTACACAGAACTTAAAAATAGTGAACTTTATTTATAAAATAAAATACTGGGTGAGTACTTTTCAAACTAAAGTCAAGTTGCGATGGAAATTGGTAAGGTTCTATCCTGTCCGGTTAAGGGGCAAAAATGAAAGACTCAAGGTCAGAAAATGAGTGCAGTTAGTATGGGACCCCAAAACATAGGCAGCCATACAGGTTGAATATTAGGGGCCAGTTAATCAGAAATTATTTTCAACTCTCTGGTACCAGGAAAGGCGGACCAAATATGCAGAAGGCAAAGGGACAGCGTGGGAAGGAAAGTTTCCAGGGAATGACAGCAGCAGGGAAGGCTTCTATGGTTCTAATTGGTTTGGTTTTCTAGGACCCTGCAGTATATCATTAGGTTATATACTGTGGATTGTTTTATTCTTTGAATGTATGCATCTATAGTGATAAGCTTCCCTCTTAGAACTGCTTTTGTTCTATCCCATTGGTTTTTGTACATCGTGCCTCTATTGTCATTTGATTCTAGAAATATTTTAATTTCCCTCCTGGTTTCTTCTGTAATCAATTGATTAGTCAATAATGTATTATTTAATCTCCATATGTTGTATAGCTTTTGCACTTTCTTTTGTTGGTGATTTCTAGTCTCATTCTGCTACAATCTCAGAGAATAAGCATGCCTTATGCCCTAAGATATGGTGTGTTTTAGAAAAAGTTCCATTTGCTACTGGGATAAAAACATATTCTTTTGTTACTGGATGAAAAAGAGTAGGTATCAGTTAAGCCTATTTGTTCCATGGCGTCTTTTAATTCTGTTATTTCTTTGTTGATATTTTTGTCTGATTGACCTGCCTATTTGTGTATGAAATATTGAAGTCCCATGAATGAGTCCTTTGTGTGTAAAGCGTTCCTCATTATACTCTCCACTTATGGACTTTATCTCAATGAAATCTAACAATGAATCGAGCGAATTCACTTCTTGGTAATATTTCAAAACGAGACAGATCCACTACACTTGCAGTGTCCTTCTCAGAAAACAAACATTCTAGTCAGTACAGAAACAGATGAATATTTAAAAAAATACCTGATGAATTATCATAGTGAAAAGGACCTATCACAGCTATCACTGGATTGTGGGCAAATCTGTAATAGATACATTTATCCTTCGAGACACTGTCAAAATGTTTCTAATGTAAATTTAAAATATTTGGGTTTAGGGGGCTTTTCTGTTTTCGTCCTTTTCTCTCCTGATTTATATGCTGCCTCAAGAAAGTGCAAGTGTAAACTGTTTCCTGAGGGCAGAATCTTCATCAGCTCCCTGCAGAAGGCTTGCTTACTGTGGGGTGCTCCAGCACACAGCCCCATGGCGGGATTCCCTTCAGGTGAAGAGAATATCAAAGCTGTGATTCTGAAAAAGACATACTCCAGGAAAATGTGGCACAGATATCTTTTGTCACAGATCCCACACCGGGTGCGGGTGGGTGGAGGGGGGAAATAAATCCAGTGCAATTATATTTGGATCCTGTCTCTACCAGGGGCTCATTAACACCTCAATCATTCAGATGATGCAAAGAAAAACTAAAGTGAATTAGTTTTGCCTACTAGCCATCAGGTCAAAATACTCCGGTTGTTTAGGTTTAAGAGAAAAAAGAAGCAACTTTCCTTCTCTTAGGCATGATGGAAATGAAACTGGAAATTGGGAAATATTTAGCTATTTTAAGAAAACCATTTAGTTTTGTTTATTTCTCACCATCATATGGAGTGAGCTGAGCAATTACTGAACTTCAATTCATGGTCATTGAATACCATAAAATGTGCTCAAATGTCACCTGAGACTGTGGGCTATATAACACAATTGAGTTTCTGATAAAAGCAAAGGAGGAATCGGCAAGGCTTGCGAGTGTCCCTAGTGAATATCTATATGAAGCAATAAAGAGAGAAGGGAGATCCTAAAGACTGAATAGAGGAAAAGGAAGAAAAGCAGAGGCTGTCCACAACACAGAGAAATATCAGGACTGCAGAAGATGAAGCACATGACCTGAAATGCCTCCACTCTCCTCACTGATGTTCAAGATACACAAGCACCCTTCACCTGTGGAACTGAATCTGAGGGTATTCTGCCTGCTCAGTGGGCAACCCAACTGGCCGAGAGTTTCTGTCGAAGCGTAGCTGCTTTCAGACAAACAGGTGTACCAGCCTCTCCTTCTACTACTCCCAAGGGCACCTTCTTATAAAATGAAATTTCATGCTCAGTCAAACTTCAGAAACATATGATTTAAACATATGCCAGTCTCTTCCTACATATTTGTAGCTTCTCAATTCTCCGCCTCCCAGACCCTTGCTGAAAATAGCTTCTGGTTGAAGATACAAGGTTTAGTTTCAAAGCAATCCTGTCTTCTTTATACCCAGTCTACAAAATATTTCATGAGACAACTGAGCAGCCATGAGAAAGCCGAGTTAATGACATTTTACAATGTGACATTATAATGCCTGAGACTGTTTTCAGAATTACAAAGGAAATTTCCTTTTGCAAACATACAAGCTTCCACAAATTCACCATGGACCATAACCAATGAACACAGGCTGATGCAGATCTTGCCAGTGCCACTTTATGGAAAAGACAGAATATGTGAAAAAATTATAAAGATAAAAATATCTTCAGATGGCCTAAGGTAGTTTCCTTAATTTTAAAGTACTTTTTTTTTTACCAATATAAAGTGGTATTTTATTTCTCTGAGATAAAAAGTGTTTGAGACATAATAAACACTATCGATAGTTAGGGTTATGATAAGATTAACTTGCATTCTTTTTTTTTTTCTAAGTTGGAAATAAAAGCTTTTCTGTGGAATGTTATCTAGCAAAAAAAGTCAGATAATAGTAATAATGCTGTATGCATCTTTAAGTTAATATACTAAGGGTCCTTAAAGGGAGTTTTGTACAGCAAGAGCCTAGGAAAGGAGGCTCCTACAGAGAAGGGCCACTTTGTACTAAGGCATAACTGGTAGCTGCTCTGATGACAGAACTGCAAGGGGTTAATGAAACCTCTTTCCTATCTTTATGTTCCCATCTGACACAGGCCGCTGAAGTAAGACATTATCCTTCAAATCAATATAATTCCCAGGAAAGCTCTTAATTGATGAAGGACTTCTTGTGACGGTCACTTCAGTTTTCTGACATGACTCTCATTTTTCTCCAAATTCTCCCTAATTCTCCTACAAATTTACCTCAGCTTTCTAGACCCAACGAACCAGTTTATTTCCCAGGATATCCTTCAACAATCTCTCCAGACCCACTCAGCATATCTTAACAAAAAACCGATCTCCTCACATTCTTATATACACATACAAGGAGTGACTGACAAATACGGTAAATGTTTAAATAAAAATATTTACTACAGGAAATGATACATTGCCATTAATCCTTCTCAAAATATTTCTCCTTGCTTTGAACATACTTACCTATCATTCCAGCTGCTTTCTGAAGCAGTTCTGGAAGTCCTCTTTTGAGAGTGTTTTTTACAGTAATGTATTAGTTTGGGTTCCTTCAAAAGTCAGAATTTACAGAAATTATAACAAAAAGGATCTATTAGGAAGGCTTACAGATCTGAGACTAGAGATATTCCAAGATGGTGGCCCGAACATGCAAGAGCTGGAGTGTCAGATGGCTGCTCAGCGGAGAAGTTGAACACCCGTCCGGGACTGCAAGACAGCCGGTGAGAATATGCTGCGGATCTTGGTTGGTTAAAGAACAATGGCGAAGACTGGAGACTAAAGATTGGACACTGAAGATCAGCGACCAGCACGCTGGTGCAAATCAAGACTGGAGCAAATCTGCAATGAAGATCTGTGGCCTGTCACAAGACAGCGTCTGTAGACAATTGCAAAGGTGTGAGAGCTTTCCCAGAGGAAGAAGGTATACTCTTCAATACCATCTTCCTCCTTCCTTTTATACTGCCTGAGTTCCAGTTGGCCCGCCCACGTCCGGGTGGGTACTCTTTCCTCATTTGCTGGCCCACAACTCACTCACACTCTAATCCAGGCTGGATCTCAATTCCCAGTCTAGGCGTGGTTCCCAAACCCTAATCCAGGTGTGGTTCCTGATTGCCTCAAGTTGACATAATCTCTTTAATGGTGACAAGTGTACTGTAGAGAGATATGTATATACACATATGCTAAATGCTGCTACCATATGCCATCCAAGGAAAAAGCAGGCTTCTATAAACGTGACAATATATCTTTATCTACCTTATTCACCAAAGTAGGCATCATGTGACCTCTGTCTCTTCCCCGAAGTAAAAATAACCATGTCAGGCAAACATTTTGCATTTATTCAGTACATCAAAGTAGCCATGACAGTACAACTAAAGATATTTCCAAAAGAAGACTTCCAGAAATTCTTCAGAAAGGAGGTACAATTAAAGGATAGGTATATTTAAGGCAAGAGTCAGGATCTTGCTCAGTAGCCCAGGCTGGTCTTTAACTCACTATGTAGCCCAGCTGGCCTTAGACTCAGCAATCCTCCTGTCTCAGCCTCCTAAGTGCTGGGATTACAGATGTGCACACTCACTATATTTTTAAGCAAAACATGTAATTTCCATGCCCTCAATCAAAATCATTGAAATTAAGTCAACACTGACTTAAATGACTAGAGGGTCAGTTCTTTCACATGTACATTGCAAGAGAACAATATGTTTTGCATGAGAAAAAGTGATTTTCTCAGGAGGACTGAAGCTTTGGCACCTGCAAGGAATACAAGATTCACAGGGCCTAAAAGAATGAAGTTGTGCCAAGGACACAGAGGCCACAATGTTACCGAATTGTTAACTACATTCTGAAACTCCTTAGTGATTTATGACAGCTATAAATGGGTAGGAACCAACTTTTGAAACCAAAACAGTCTACCCTAGAAAAACACCAGATTGTATCACACATAAGAAGATCAAATTGCAAAAGTCTTGTTGCAGCTACATATGTGTGTATGCTGGATCATACTGGAAAATCTATTTCTTACTGCAACAAGGTCAGAGGAGTTTTAAATAAAATTGTGTCAATTTTTTAAAAATATGTTCCATTACAAACCAGTTTCACCAGTGTGATCTTCAGAAAAGTTTCGTAATCCACAATGTTCAAAAGAATAGTAAATTAAACAATATTTAACACACATTTTAAATGCCAGAATTGCCAGAAACCTAAAGATGCATATATGATTGCAAATGTGTGAGACTAGAAAATAACATAAAGCACAGTCTGAATTTATTTGGCCATGGATGCTTGGAAGGGGCCATTTGAGCAAGCAGTATTTCTGGCAAAGACTGGTCAGGATGATGTTGCCGAAATACCAACTATAACTTCCATCTGCCCCTGACTGCAACCTACACTAAATTCTCACCCTCTGCATAACGAGTTTGCACCAAGCCATGACAAAACAGTAAGAATGCTTGGATGGAAAAAAAAGTTAAAACTTAAGCTTCACCTAAGGAATAAAACATTCATTTTAATTCAGTCCCCAAATCCTCTAATCTAAGCTTTTCAGGGACCACATATGAGACAAATACATTACGCAGCAGATTAAAAAAATACTGAATGTGCTAACTGCTAGCTAGTGACATTAGAACAAAAGTAGAAGGAATGAAAGAGAGGGCAATGGGCTATGTTCATTATCCCCAGCTTGACATTTTTGTGGACCTGCCCATGCCTAGTATCTCACTACAGTTTATTTTATGAGTATAAAAATACATTATACGAATACAAGAGTTGTTTTCTATACTGGGGTGAAGTTGATTTTCCAGCCACGCAATTGTGCTTGAGTAACCATACTACTATAAGTAGCCCTTCTCTCACACTTCTGCAAGTAACCCCAGTAAACTCCTTGGTTCACAAGTTAGATTTTGGTGTAGTCATTACTTTGGCCTGTTGCCTGTGTTCTGTCTGGGTGAACAGACACGGTGGATTCACGCCTCCCCAGGAAAATTTTCATGCAACACATCAAGTAAGATTCAAAGTAAACCCTGGCAGTAAAAAAGTAATCAAACATATTTATCTTTCTTGTAAAATCAGGGGCTCTCCTTTAATAAAAAGTAATGATTTTTATTTATTTTTTGTATTTTTATTTTTAAAAATAAGACTTGATGTAGTATTATTTTGACTGTCTTTGACAGATAGTCTATGTTTAACCTTTTCCACAAAGTAAGGCACCAAAATGGAGAACTCTAATTCAAAACCACACTTCAAATGGTGTAAAAGAAATCTTTTTTTTTTCTTTTCCAAAAACAAGTACATCAAGAAACTTCAAATCGTGTATGCACTTTTGGCGAATTACCAACAGAATGACTTAGACAGTTGTTTCCGCAAAAATTAATTTCCATCAGGAGATGAACTAAATGTAGCAACTGTTTCCCTGTTGGCACATATTTGCCATTTTTAAAGAAATATTTTCTTAATCTACACAGTTCTTAAATATCAGATGTCTAATATTTTGCCATTTAATTACAAAATGTAATACTGTGAAAACTAATTTATATAATCAAGGAGGTCAGGTGTAAATTAATCTTAGTTTTGCTAATAACAATGTATTATATCAAAATTCTTATCTACATTCATCAGAAAATGTGTAATTTTGGTTAAATTCTCTCTATGAGCAACACTACATGAATTCCAGGAAAATATCAATAGACAGAGGTAATGCAGAATTCACACTAGAAAGCACGAAGGAGCGCATCATAGTTTTATGGGCGAAATCTGTAACATTCACTGTGGAGTGCAGAGAAGGGACTGGATAATATAAAGTCTAAAGTTTGAAGAAATAATATATAAAATTAAAAAATAATAATACAACAAAAGAGATAAAATAGAATGTCAATCGGGGCTAGAGGAATGTCTCAACAGTTAAAGCACTTGCCTAGCAAGCACTAAGTCAAGAGCTAAGTATCTGAGTTTAATTCCCCAGTAGCACATTAGCTGGGCATGGTGGTGCACTCCTGTAATCCCAGCATTTGCATTTGAAAGGCTGAGACAGGAGGACTGCCTTGAGTCCAAGGCCAGCCTGGACGCCAGTGAGTTCAGGACCAGCCTGGGTTGCAGAGTGAGAGCTTGTCTCAAAAAAAAAAAGGGTCAAAATAAGGCAGATAAAGATGAAAAATGAAGCAAACAGAACATAATGGAGAAACAAAATAAATGGTAAGATGACAGGTTTTAAAAAGTCATATTATTTATACCAGATATGATAATTTAATAACTTGTGTTAAAAGGCAGAATTTATTGTAATGGGTTTTAAAACAGCAAGAACCAGCTAACCATTGCCTATTAAATATAAAGACACAAATACTTTAAAATTAAAAGGCTTTCAGAACATATGCTAACATGCCAATATTAATGCTATACAAAACAGACTTCATGGTAAACAGTATTTCATAAAATATATGGAATTATTTCAAAATAATAAACAGGTGAATTTATCAAGACAACTTACTGGTGTTAAGCAATTAGATATCAGTGATAACAAAGTTGCAAAAATAATAAAGCAAATAATGAGAACTTCAAGAAGACAGAGATCTACAATTACAATTGGAGATTTCAGCACAACTCTCTCAATAATTCATAGACTATGTGAACGAAAATCATTAAGGATATAGAAGAGCTGATCAAAGATACCCAGAAACCAATTTAATTTACATTTATATTTACAGCAACAGCTGAAAATGCACCTTCCTAACTGCAGTTGAACAGTCACCCAGACCTACCTTTCTTTTCTTTTTTTTTTTTTTAATCCCGGTTCTTATTCAATTCTAAAATAATTCATATCCTGTCAAGTAAATCTTCAGATGGTAATTAAATAGAAATAAAAATAAGTAACTGAGCCTGGAAGTTTCCTAGAATGTGAAAATAAATACTTGTAAGTAACTTGAGATAAAAAAGAAATAAAAATGCAACATAGAGGAATGTGTGGAGTAAAATAAAGTTGTACTTAAGAGGAAAGTGATACTATTAAATGTTGACATCAAAAAAGATGAATCTGAAAATCATAAATAAAGCTCCCGAATAGCAAAAAATGAGTGGATTAACCTTAAAGCAGGTGAAAGAGGAATAACAAAAACCAGAGAGGTGACAGTGAAATAGAAGACAGAAAACAACACCAGAAAATGAACAAACTCTAATGTCGATTCTTTAAGAAAATAAAATCCATAGGACTGGGAGAATTGTTGGGTGAAACACTTGCAGAGCACGTGTGAGGCCTTAGATTTGATTCCCATGGCTGCAAAAGTAAATAAATAAATGAAATGTATAAATGTCTATCTTGACTGAACAGAGAGAAAAAGGAAAAAAATAGGAAAATACAGACTATATACAAGTGAGGTGGCATAACTTTAAACTCTATAGAATTTATGGGTAAATAGGAAAATATTATCAACAGAACTTCTGGGAATAAAATATTTAGACATGAGCTTTTTATTTTGGTGATAAGGTATTACTCTGTAGTCAGGCTAGTCCTGAACTCACTATGTAGCTCAGGTTGGCCTCAAACTCATGGAGATCCTCCTGTCTCAGCCTCTCAAATGCTAGGATTACAGGCATACACTACCACACTCAGCTTATGCTGTGCTGGGAAATTGAACTCACGGCACTAACCACTGTGCTAAGCACTGTGTTATTCACCCAGCTCCTAAATGAGCAAATCCTTTCGATATGTAACTTCAAAAGCATTTTCAACAAGAAACAAATAACATGACAACCTTTTTATCCAGTAAAGAAATTAAATTTGTGAAAAATTTCCCCAAAAGACAAATCTAGGCCCAGGGCTAAAGTCTTAGCTCAGAGGTTAGCAAGCTCAAGGCCCTGGGTTTAATTCCTTAGCAGCACATAAAACATGGTGATGCTCACCTGTAATCTCAGTATTTGGGAAGCTGACTTGGGAGAACTGACATGTTCAAGGCCATCCTGGGTTACACAGTGAGTTCAGTGCCATTCTGCACTACAAAGCAAGGCCCTGTCTAAAAAAGGGCAAGTCTAGGCTCAGATGGTTTCAGTGCCTTACCAAACACTTAGGGAAAAAATTCTATACAACTCATCCAGAATACTCAAGTAAAAGGAACATATCATATCTCATTCTACGAGACTAGTACTTTGGCACTAAAACTAGATAAGGGCCTAATAAGGAAACTATGAACAAATGTTCCTCAAGAACACAGAAGGAAGGCTTCTTACTAAAAGGTCAGTAAACTTAATCTACTTGTATATACTTAAAAATTACATATCATAGCCAATTCATGCTTATCTCAGGGATTCAAAAATGGTTTGACTTAATTTTTTGACCTTATGATGGTGTGAAATTAACGCACACTTAGTAGAGAATTTCTTTTGAGAGCCCATCTTTCCTTGGCTAGTGATCCAACAGGTCATTCTTTTGTAATGCTGGGCAGCAGCAGGCAGCAAGGTGAGCTCCCAGTTAGTCACAGCATCACAAGGAAAAGGGCCAATAGCCAACAGCGCTCCCTGGTCTAAGCCTTAATGTTCGGCAGGTGAGGGGATCGCATGGGTACTTGATTTGTAATACTTTCAATTTGAAGTCGGTTGGTAGGATATTACATCATTGTAACATTGTACATTAGGAGCATCTGTAACAGAACGAAAAAGAACAAGACAATGCAGTGTCATGTTAATGGGTACCAAGGAAACCATTTGACAAACTTAGCATGCATTCCTGATTTTTAACTAGTCTCAGCAAAACCAATAGAGAAGCAAGTTTTATCAATCTGATAAAAACACGTACAAAAAACAAGTAACAGCACTCACGGAAAAAATCTAAATGGTTTCTAAGTAAAATTAGAAAAAAGGTAAAGAGGTTCGCTTCTACTTTAAGAATTGAATGTTGTACTGTCAGTTATAGCTGAAACAAAAAGACAAGAGAAACAGAACAAAATACATCCAAGTGAAGGGAAGAAGGAAGACTATTTTTATTCACAGTGAACGTGAGCATTTTCACAGAAAAGAAAACACAATACAAAGTGCTACTTGAACATTTTATACATATTAATAAAATACAACTGATCATTTAATTTTAAAAATAACATTTACAATATAACCAAAATATGATCTACTGACAAGACATATAAAGACTAAAAAATTTTGCTGAGAAAATTTTATGAAGTCCTAAATAAATTATTAAATACACCTTTTACAGATATCTGATAATTCAATATTGTTAAAATATTAGTTCTATTATGGAACTTAAAGCAAAAAACAAAGTAAAATAGGGGAGTAGGGTGGGGGAGAAGGGAGGGAGGGGAAGGTGGGGGGAGGGCCAGAAAGAGAGTGGGAAAGCACATGTGTCCTTGGCAGGATACATATGTGCACAAAATGCTCAATTTCACTGTAAACCTTAAATTTTGCACGTATACATATCAATAAAATGGGGAAAAATATTAGTTCTTCCCAGATTGATCTAGAGATTCAATAAATCTCACTTGAAACCCTCAAGGCAAGGTTTTTAGTTTTTTCTAGAAATTGACAAGATAATTTTAAATTTCACATGGAAATGCAAAGTACTTTTGAAAACAAATCAAAAAAAATGATGGAGAACTTCTGCTACTTCTCTTGGAGTTTTACCATAAAATTAGAGTCAGCTATATAAATCAACTCTTCCTCTTCCTTTTCCTCTTCCTCTTCTTGTCTACCTCCTCCTCCTCCTCCTCCTCTTCTTCTTCTTCTTCTTCCCTTCCTTCCTTCCTTCCTTCCTTCCTTCCTTCCTTCCTTCCTTCCTCCTCTTCTTCTTCCTCTTCTCCCCCTGCTTCTTCCTCTGGTTCTACTTCTGCTTCTACTTCTTTTCTTGGCATTATTAAGCCTCAGGCTGTCCCACAATGCTCCAGCCCAAGCCCTTTTCATGTTGTCGAGATGGGTTTGAATTTGTGATCCTACTTCCTCAGTTCCCCAGAGTACTGGAATTACAGGCCTATGTCAGCACCCTAGGCTGATCAATTCATTTTTTGACAAAAGTAAATGAGAAATTCAGTGAAGAATGGATCTCATTTTCAACAAATAGTTCTAAATCAACTGCATATCTGTATGCAACAAAGTTTTCTGGTATAGGACTTATGCCATATACAAAAATTAACTTGCTGTGGATCACAAATATAAGTACAAAATCTAAAACTACAATCCTTCTTAATGAAAAGCTGCTAAAGGAAAATCTTTGTAACCTTTAGCAAGGCAAATGCATCTCATATATAACACCAAAAACATAATCCACAAGAGAAACATTTTATAAGTTGAGCTTCACAAAAACTAAGAAGAACTCTTTGAAAGATAATGTTAAGGAACTAAAGATGCAATCAACAGAATGAAACAAAATATTTGAAAATCATGTGTCTGATAAGGATTTGCAACCAGGACATATGAGAACAATTAAAAAGTAAGTAACAAGAAGTCATTCCATTAAAAAAAAAGAGAAGAGATTCGAAGAGACATTTTGTCAAGTATAGAGAAGGTAAAGCAAATGAAAACATGCTCAATCTCGTTAATTGTTTAGAAACACATATTAAAATTATAAATACAAATTCACCTACAGTCACAGAAAACTAAGCAGCAATCGATTGTGAATGCAATGCTGAAAGGAAGAAGTTACTCATTGCCAAGGGAATTTTTTTTTTCTGTTTCTGAATATATTCCTTATCTTAATACCAGGAATAGTCTCATGGGTGTTCATACAGGCCACAGTATATGCACTTTACGCAGACACTAATTGTATCCCACAAAAAAGATGTAAAAATAATCATGCTGACAATATTCTACAGTATCCAAGTAAGTGAAATAATTTACCAGAAAAGAGGAAGCCTGGCTCAGTTGTGC